>PVJH01005130.1:0-116029 GCA_004026705.1 Nesogale talazaci
ACACACACACACACACACACCCTGGTGGGCAGTTATACTCTGCTCTATATGGTTTCTATGCATTGAATCAATTCCCTGTCAGTTGGTTTAATAATCAGCATCACAAATAGAGTTCGAACAACAACAGAGAACAGTGGCCGCTGAGTGGCTCCCAACACCCAGAGCTCTGTAGGTTTTCTTTCAATGACTGATTTTTCTTACATGCTCTGGCCATGTGGCCAGCAGAGACCAGTCCCTGAAGAAGGGCGACAAGTTTGGTAAAGTAGAGGGACACGGAAGGAGGGGAAGGCCCTCAGGAAGAGATGCATTGACACTATGCCTGCCCCAAAGGACCCAAGAATTAGAACAACTATAAGGATGCTATAGGACTGGGCAGTGTTTCATTCTGTTATGCATGGGGCCGCTATGGGTCAGAACCAATTTGATGGCACCAATCTACAAGAAAAGTCACTGCCATGGAGCAGGTTTCAACTCACAGCCCCCTTACAGGGCAGGGAAGAACTGCCCCTCGGGGTGTCTGGGAATTTGAAGATGAGTACACAGACACAAAAAGAGTTAAGCAACGCTTGCCGGGGCACACCAGACATCCAGGGCATCCAAAGAGAAAGAAGGCCCTCCCCTTGCTAGAAGAGCTGCTGATGGAGTATCTATTCAAGTGTGTAGAGAGAGGGAGCAGAGAACGTGACCGATTCATCTCCTACTTCACTCTCTCCACCCCTTCTACTTTCCACATCCTTCCAGTGAGAACATTTCATGGCTCCGGGCCTGGTGTTAGTTACACTTTGTAATTTTCAAACCCTGAAACTGGAATGGGAGTTGAATAGATATCTGCCTCCACGCTGCACAACAGGAGGTTCCAATTCCATGAGGGAACAAAATACTATATTTAACATAAAAATCCCCTCCAGGGTTTCTTATGATCACCACGGCTAGAGAAGCCCAGCTCTCACCCTTTCTCTTTACTCTCCATCCCCAAAGTCCCGACTGCTTCTGCTAGTTATTGAACTACCAGCCCCAGGGCCTGAAAATCACAACGATGCTCCCGACACAAGACTCTGCTCACAAAGGCTGTTCAAAGCCACACGATTCTCTGCCCCTTTCATAATTGTAATAGATATTGAAATGAAGCACATTCTATTCTCTCCACAGGGAGAGCTTTTTTTCTTCTTTTTTCCCTTCAGTTCAAAGACTTCTCCTGATACCCTGATAGCATAATAATTTTCTTTTCTTCCCTATTTATGCATGCTTGTGGACACAAACTCCTCTGTTTTTGTCCTATTTCAATAAAAATTATTGACACAAACTTTGCAATGAATGGCTCTGATATAACTGATTGTCCTCCTGTTGAGTAATAATACTCATAAAAAGAAATGGAAGGCACAAAAAGAAATCAGAGAGTGGGCAGAAATTGGAATCGTAGAGGGAAACTGTTTAGCATTTATAACTTCCATAAACTTAACCTTGTATTTGTGTCAGCTACTTTATAGTTTTCCAATTTACTTTTTAATTGAGTCCTTTTTTTTAAGCCGTGTTTGGAAGATATAACTCTAAGTCGTCGTTCAAAACCATCCCACTTTAGTTCAGTCCGATTGATCGCTCCCTATATTTATTAGTCTGGAAACCAACATATATCACTTTCCATTTGGCCAACTGCAAATGCAATTTACCATGCATCAAGCCACTTACACAGCAGATCTGCATCAGTTCATATTTTATTTGGAGTGATCTTTTCCATGTTTGCCGTCAGCCCTGACCACTGTCACCTATCATATATTTAAATTATAAAGGCAGAAAGAATGTTTCACGTAAACTGATTTCACTTGCCTGATTGAGTAGTTTAATTGTGTGAGGTGAAGCCATCGTTAGAGGCACATCGGTGTGAGTTGATGGGGCCTATTCAGAAAAAGCTCTCCCGTCTGCCCTTACTACTCTTCCTTTTCAGTAGCAAACAAGAGGTAATTATGTGTCATTGGTACTTAGCTCAATTTACAGAGAACACCAGTGAGTTGGTCCAGGGCTTAGAGTCGTCTCATTTTCAGGTCAATGAGCTCTAGTGTCTTCAGGTTGTTCTCAACATTGGCCCAAAGGCCAGCAGTTCAAATCCATGTAAACAACTTCTCAGAGGCAGATGTGGCAGTCTGCTTCCATGAAGAGTATAGTTTGGGAAAAAAACCCTGAGGCCATTCTACTCCAGCTTATCGTGCAACGGTTCTTAGTTTGTGGGTTGCATCTCCTTCGGGGGTCAAACGACCCCTTCACAAGAGTCACCTGATTCATAACAGTAGCAAAGTTACAGTGATGAAGTAGCAACGAAATTAATTTTATGGTTGGGAGGGAGGGGGTTAACCACAACATGAGGAACTGTATTAAAGGGTCAGAGCTTGAGGAAGGTTGAGAACTCCCATTACAGAGCATCAACCCAACAGAAATGGGAGGAAGTTTTTATTAGGTCTGGGGCTGAGGGGTAAATATTGACGAGAGAGGCCGACACACTCCTGTCTTGGAATTCATGGCAGGAACTCTACCTTGGACTATGGCAATGCCAACAATCGCTGTGGTTGCTGTTGCTGAAGAATGAGAAGTCTGTTAGAAAATGCTAAACTCTTTTGGGGTGTTAATGATAAATAGTGTTAAGGTATATTTGGCCACATGAGAAGTGCCACTGGATCACCCTCACAACATTTAGGAACTCTGACCTACAACCAAAGGACTAGCTTCTGAATTATTTCCTGCATAAAATAAAGGGCTTGATTCAGAAGACATGTATTTATCAGAGGGCAACTCTGAATTACATTTATGAAGCTAGAGGCTGCATCCAAAAAGTTCTCATTTTCATTTCCTTGTGTTAGCAAAGTTTTGCTCAGCCTTTCGGATTCTTATGTGCCCATAGCAGTTTGCACGTGTATCTATTATAGAAATCAACAGATCGTATTAATTATTTCTACTAGCTCCTTGAGGAAAACAATTATGTCTTAATTATTTTTGTGTCACTAACACCTAATGCAATTACCAGACCCTAGCATGTGACAAGCTCTGCAGACACCACTGGAGATTAAGCAATGATTCACATATTCACCTTCTACTTAGGAGCTCATAAACAAGTGGCACAGGCATAGTTGTCAATTAATAAATGCAATAATACAATATGGGTTGTAGCAGTTAGCATGCTTTATACTTCAAGTAACAGAAAAGTCAGGTCAAACTGTCTTAGAAAGTCAACCCTTCCCATATTTATTCCTTTCTCGAGTGTGGTGCCCTTTCCAAGTGCCCTTCCTTCCACATTCAGATGGAGAGAGGGCAGAATCTAAGGAAGCAGGATAATGAGAGTGTGGGGCGTGGGAGGGCAGAGGAGAAAAATCACTGAGTGTTTAGTCAACTGACAAAGTACATTACATACATAAACATATCAGACATATGAGTCTTTTTCATGCTCTGCGAAGATATTTTACACGTGCTATCAAGTCAGTACCAGAACGCAGAATGAAAGAGTATCTGGTCCTGCACCATCACAGAATGAAATGCAGATTCCAAGTAAGAGTCAGACTATATGATGTAAGACATGTACTTTTGAAGATTTTTAAGGATCTGGAAGACCAGAAAAGACTAAGTATCTGTTTCCGATTAAGGGAGATTGATGAGTTATGACAACCAAATTTGAACATATTCTTGGATAGAATCCTGGACCAGAAAGGATCAAGAAGTATAATTAATATATACTACAGTTTGACCTTAATAAGTGTCTCTAGGTTGCTACTTAGAGATTCAAAGTTATAATATTAATTGAACTCTTTTTTAACACTTGCAGACATCTAGCTAAAGAGCTTTCATTTCCCCCCAAATATTTATGCTAACTATGATAAATATCTAAGAAGAATTTTAACTGACACATCTGATTTTTTAAAATTTGCTTCTGTGCACATTATACCAAGGCTCTGCTCTTGATGACAATAAAACAAGTTCACATTTTCATGAGCACTCACTTATAATGAGGTAGCACTTACAGCTGTTACATTGCAACTACTTACCCCATTTAACTGTCTGCCACTCTCAAACCCCAATACTTGTGAGTTTGTCATGTACTCCCTGTTACATTTGCTCAGCAGGACCCTATGCTCCCCGCAGGGATGAATTATTACAGGCCCCATATGTGTTGGTCTCCTTATGTCAGTCAAACCCAAGTCTGAAAAGAATGCTCCCTTGATTCTACATTACACTGAGGTTAAGCTTGAGATTTTTCAAAGTTTTGAAAATTCAGGCATACAACCGTGAAATGGCATGTCCAATAAATAAGATAGGTAGGATAAATATGCAGAATTGAAGCAATGAGATCAATGATTCTGGGGGTACCTGGGAGAGGGGAAAGCAGGGGAAAGGAAATCAGGTCTCAACAAACCCAAGGACAAGAGAACAACAAGTGATTTAAAATGGATGGCAAGGAAAGCAGAGAATGTCTAATGGGGCTTGATAAAGGAAATGTAACCAAGAAAAATGACTGAATCCTGAAAGAAGGCCAAATATTATAATGGGACAAGAGAAAATTAAAAGGAAGTAGAGGAAAGAACCAGGTAGCAAAGGACACTTACAGAGCTATAAATATAGGCATGTACATATGTAAATATATTTAAACATAATGAAAGGAAAATGGATCTATGTACAGATACTTATACGTTAAGTATTAAGGCAGCATACAGACATTGGACCTCTCTACTCAAGTACTCCCTCAATGTGAGAACACTTAGTTCTAATAACCCAACATTCTGTGATGCTCACCTTCCCAACACTGTAACAGGAGACAAAATGGATACAGAAACAAATGTGATAAAGAAAGCTGATGGAACTCGGCTACCAAAAGATAGCGTGCCTGGGGATTTAAGGACTTGAAGATAAACAAACAGCCATATAACTGAGAAGCAACAAAGTCTACATGGAAGAAGCACATCAGCTTGTGTGACCATGAGGTATTAGTGGGATCAGCTATCAGGCATCAAAAATCCAGAACAAAAGAATCATATTGATGTGAATGGGGGGGGGGGGGGGGAGATGGAATGGAGACTGAAAGCCCATCTGTAACCAATTGGACATCCTTTTACAGAAGGGTCACAAGAAAGAGATGATTCAGTCAAGGTGCAATATATCACCGACAAAATATGCAACTTTCCTCTAGTTCCTTAATGTTTCCTTCCCCCCACTATCATGACCTCAATTCTACCTTACAAACCAGATTAGACTTGAACATACACACTGCTACAGCTAAGAGCTCACACACAGGGTATCCAGGATAGATAAACCCCTCAGGATCAGCAATAAGAATAGAGATACCAGGAGAACAGAGGAGAAAGTATGGGGAAGAAAGGAGGAATCAATCACAAGGACCGACATATAACTGCCCTCCCCCCCCCCCCACACACACACACTCCAATAGGGACAAACAATGGAAAATTGGCGGAGGGAGGACTGAGGTCACTTTAAAATATGAAAATAATAATCTATCATTTATTTAGGGTTCATGAGAGTGGAAAGGTGGGGGAGGGAAGGAGAAAATGAGGAGCTGATATAAAGGGCTCAAGAAGGAAGAAAATGGTTTAAAAATGATGATGGCAGCATATGTACAAGTGTGCTTGACACCGTAAATGAGTGTATGGATTGTGATAAAAGACTTAAGAGGACTTTGGGGAAGATGGTGACTGAATAATACCAAAGGGACTCCATAGAAATCAGCCCAGAAGAGTTACTAAAAGGGAAACTCAACACTGCCAGATTATAGGAGGAGCATCATAAAGATAAATAGGCACAGATCCACAAGGTTTTGAAGGGTTAGGGACTTTTGGCTTACCACACTGAAGGCTGGCTAGGGTTTGACCTTAGCCTTGCCAACGTCTCTGCCAGAGCCATGCTCAATTGGAGCCAGCACGGGAGCTTTATCTCAACACAGCCACAACTTACCGACAGCTTGGAACAGGGATTAACCCCTTGCAAACTGATGGTCAGGGGTCAGGGATTAGATGTATTGTTACTTTGGGTTCCTTCTGTTCTTTGTATCTCCCACAGTTTCAGCAGGCTTAGCTCTTTGGTGTTTTTCCTCTAGATTTCTTCCATCTTTTCTCACACACCATTGTGGACCTCCAGACCACTCCCTTTAGCCTAGGGCATTTGTGCCTGCTCCACCCAGCTGGGAGGGCTTCACCCTGTGCAGTTTAACCCAAGGCTGAAGAAATCCATCTACCCTCCATCAGGGGATAGTCTCAACTTCTTGCCTGTGTGGCTTCTATGTCCTCTGTGGTCCCACATGACTGAGGAAACTTCATGCCTTAGTGCCTCACCCAGCCTAAGGCAGCTCAGCCAACACTAGCCAAAGTTCAACACTGCTGCAGGAAACTCTGCCCAACCTGTGCAGTGATCTACCTGGCCAGGGCAATTCCTCCCACCATCCACAGTGCTCTACAAAAAGCAGGCAACCCACCAGCCTTCTGTGGCATTTCCCTTGCAGCAGGCACTCACACATGTCCTCTGCAGCACCCCAAACTGCCATGAGCCATACCATCACAGCTTCTTATGAGATCATGTAGTATAGCACCATCCTTTTGGGGCCACAACAATCCAACCAGTGTTCACTGAGAGGACCATGCAACTTGCCCTCCAAATAACAAAATATTAGTTTACTAGGGTAAAAGTGAAGCCACAGGAGGATAAAGTGGTAGGCCAATTCCACAGTGAAATTAGCTGGGAAAAAAATGGATATTGACCTGCAGAAAAATGATGAAAAACTCCTATCTCACTCCAAGCATAAGAATAAACTAAAGGCATGGAGTTCTCAAGGACGTGCCAAGGATATATTTTGGGACCAGAGTGTGGCAACCATCGGACACAAACAGCAGACACTCCTGAGGTCAAAGAACAGACCTTGAACTATTTATAGGTTTTTCTTTTGTTATTATTATTTTTAGTATTTTACTTATTTATATATTTTTCTGGACATTATTTTTGTTGTTGTTATTGTTCTTGTCATCATTCTGATTTCTTTTGTTGCTTTGTCTTGTGTTGTCTTGGGGTTTTTTTGTAAAAATTACTATCTCTGCAAGTCTATTTATATAAGATAGGCTGGATGAACAGTCTAGAGGAGAAAACAATGTGACTGATGATTGACTCTGGGGGTACATGGGAAAGAGGAGATGGGGAAAAGGAGGTGGGTGGTGTTGACCAAACCTGGGACAAGGAAGCAACATGTGTTCCAAAATCAGTACAAGAAGAGTGTGAGAGGCCTGATACGACTGAGCAAGAGTAATGTAACCAAGAGAATTGACTAGAATCCAAACGATTGTTGAGCATGGTAGTGGGACAAGAGGAAAGTAAAAGAAAATAGAAGAAAGAAATGGGAGGCAAAGGGCATTTATAGAGGTCTAAATATAAACATATATGATGATGGGGAAATAGATCTACATGCATATACTTACAGCATTAGTAGTAAAGGAGCAGATAGACATTGGGCCCCTACTCAAGTACTTCCTCAATGCAAGAACACTTTGTGCCATTAAATTGGTATTGCATGATGTTCACCTTTCGGACATGATCACTGAAGACAAATGTGTGCATAAACAAAAGTGGTGAAGAAAGTGTCCGACTATCAAAAGATATAGTATCTGAGATCTTAAAGGCTTCAAAGTAAACAAGCAGCCATCTAGCTCAGAAGTCACAAAGCTCACATGGAAGAAACATACCAGTGTGACCACAAGGTGTTAAAATGATCAGTAATCAGGCATCAAAAAATAAAAAATCATATTTTGTGTGCCCACCTTCCAGATATGATCACTGAAGACAAATATGTGCATAAGCAAATGTGGTGAAGAAAGTTGATGGTGGCCAACTATCAAAAGATATAGTACCTGGGTCTTAAAGGCTTGAAGGTAAACAAGCAGCCATCTATATCAGAAGAAATAAAGCTCATATGGAAGAAGCACATCAGCCTGTGCGACCATGAGGTGTCGAAGGGATCAGGGATCAGGCATCAGAGAACTAAAAATTATATCATTATAAATGAGGGGGAGTAAAGACTGGGGACCCAAAGCCATCTTTAGGTGAAGTGACATCCCCTTATAGAAGGGTCATGGGGAGGAGACGAGCCAGTCAGGGTACAGTGTAGCAACAATAAAATATGCAACTTTCCTCCAGTTCTTTAATGCTTCCTACCCTTCCACTATCAGGATATCAATTCTACCTTACAAATCTGGCTAGACCAGAGGATAAACACTGGTACAGATAGGAACCAGAAACATGGGAAATCCGGGACAGGTGATCAATTCAGGGTCCGTGGTGAGAGTGGTGATTCTGGGAGGGAGTAGGGAAGGTGGAGTAGAAAGGGAGAACTGATGTAAGGATCTACATATAACCTCCTCCCTGGGGTACAGACAACAGGGAAGTGGGTAAAGAGAGACATCAGACAGTGTATGATATTACAAAATAATAATTATTTATAAATTATCAAGAGTTCGTTAGGGAGGGGGGAGTGAAGACGGAGGGGAAAATGAGGAGCTGATACCAAGGGCTTCAGTAGAAGGAAAATGTTTTGAGAATGATGATGGCAACAAATGTACAGACGTACTTTGCATACAATGGATGGATTGTGATGAGTTGTATAAGGTCCTAATAAAATGATTTACAAAAAACAGAGATGCAAGAGCACCCAATAAAAGTATTTAATTTAAGAAAAAGAAATAGTACATAATTAAATTAATGGATGAGTTAGGATAGCCCTGAGGAATCCATATCTGCACCATCACTTTACTAAGATCTCTGAGCAGGAGGAAATGATCATTTGAGAACTGGACCCACTAAAAAGGAGTGCATTTACTGCACAGTGTAGAACAACGGTTCTCAACCTGTGGGTCATGACCACTTTTGTGGTCCAATGACCCTTTCACAGGGGCGCCTGATTTCTAGCAGTACAAAATTACAGCTATAAAGTAGCAACAAAAATAATTTTATGGTTGGGAGTCACCACAACATGAGGAACTGTATTAACAGTTTGCGACGTTCAGAAACTTGAGAACCACTGGTGCAGAATAAGTATTAAAAGAAAAGTGAGGTCTAAATTAAATATCTGTGCTAAATAAATGCAAAAATACAATGATTCATGAATCAGGCAGCACCAACAGAAATGTCAGTAATGTAGTGAATTGCTTACATATGACATTTCTATCTCTTCATAACTGACACCAAATAATTGGGTGGTACCATGTATCTGAATGTATAAACACAAACAGAAGAAATTGGTCATTCTTGTTATTCTTTTCAGTATAAGAGCGGATCTCAAGCACATTAACAGGTATTTCATAGTCGTGAAGAAAAGTCATCAATGAAGTACATGGGAGATCCTTGCCTGAAGTGGAAGCGTGAACAAAGGCAGCAGGAACTGTGGTCCCAAGACTATGAGAGGAGCCTCGCCAAGACAGTGAGACAAAGGAGCAGGCAAGCTTCTAGCTCACAGAGACAGACACCAGGGACCAGAAAGAGGGCAGAGACGAGACACTGTGAAGGTAATTGTTAAATATTATCCGTGAGGTCGGTGTCGCCAGTGCAAGCAATCATCAAACCCAGCAGAGAGCAGAGTGTCATGGGAGGAACAGCTGATGTCAGAATAGGGTAAAGAAGGATGGGAGGGTGGAGGCATAGGTGACATTCACTTGGGGTAATTGGCTGTAGGCTGGTGTGAAGTTGGAATCGACTTCTCCCTACCTGGGTCTGAAGAGGAGGTCAGGTGTGGCCCTATCTCAACTTAGAACTCCAAAGAAACACTAGTGGAGATACTTTCTGCAGACTAATTACAGAAACAAAGCCATGTCTAAACCTGATTGCCAAAAGCTCTTGGTTAACCTTATTTCAGTCAGGAAATTTGATTTTAGTCAATTTGGAAATACCTTTACGGTCATTGATACATTTTGTCTTGCTGACTTAAAGAATAAGGCCCCCCCAAAGTCCTATAAGTCTTAATGGACTCTTTTTTTCTTTAAAAAAAAAAGCTTTTAACACTATTAATGGCATATAACTCACCTATCATGAAATTCAATGGTTCAACCATATTGAGAAGAGTTGTACAATCATCATGAGAATCAATTTTAAAACATTGTCATCTTTCTTGTACTTCCTGGCATCTTTATCAAAGGGAAAGAATAATGATATCAGAGATACAAGATGATTGTCTGAACTGTTTCTCTGACTGAGTGGCCTCTTCTTTACCACCCTCCCCCTGCCCCCCCCACCCCCGTCTCCAAGTTTCTCCATTTTTGTTGTTTACATGGCTGTTGTTGTAGTTAGGAGCCCTCGAACCAGTCTCAACTTATTATGACTCAATAAGTTGAGAAACAAAAAGAAACACTGCCTGGTCCTACACCATCCTCACAGTCAGTGTGATGGTGCAGTCATTATGTCAAACCATCTAATGGAGCGTGGACCTGTTTTTATATATCTCGCTACTTGACCAAGCATGATGTCCTTTTCCAGAGGTTAGTCTTTTCTGATAACATGTCTTAAGTACATCAGCAGAGATCTTGCCATTTGTCCCATCACTCCTGCTTCTAAGGAATGCTCTGCTTGTCCTTCTTCCAAGACAGATTTGTTTGTTCCTCTATATTTGTTTATATTTGTTTGTTCCTTCAATAATCTTCACCAGTACCTTAATTTGAATAGACTAATTCTTCAATCTTCCTTATTTGATTTTTTTTTCAATTGCTATTTCCCTAAACATAAATTAAGGCTCAAAGCAAAACAAAATCACTGACAACATGCATCTTTTCTCCATGTATCATGATGTTCTCTATTGATGCAGTTGTGAGGATTTTGGTTTCCTTTATATTGAGTTGTAGTCCACGCTGAAAACTGCAATCCTTGATCTTCAAGAGCAAGTACTTCAAGTCTTTTTTTTTTCGGTTTTAATAAGCAGGGTGGTGTCATCTGCATAAGACAAGTTGTTAATAAGCCTTTCTCTAATTTGCTAACTTGATCTTCATGTACTCCAGCTTCTCAGGTCATTTTCTCTGCATAAAAGTTGAATAAATATGATGAAAGGATACAAACCCACCACACATCTCTCCTAACTTTGAACCATTCCTTTGTGTTGTTTGTATGATTTTCTCTTGGTCCAAATATAGGTGCCACAGGAGCACAATAAGATGCTCTGGCATTCTCATTTTTCTCAATGTGATTCATCAATGTTTATGATCCACACAATCGTATTCCTTTGTAAAGTCAATAAAACACAAGTAGACAACTTTCTGTTATTCTCTGCTTTCAGTCAAGATCCATCTGATGTCAGTAATTATATTCTTTTTGTCATTTCTTCTCCTGAGACCAGCTTGAATTACTGGCAGCTCCTTTTCCAGGCACTGCTGCAACTGTTATTGAATTCATTTCAGCAAAAGTTTACTTCCATGTAATGTTAATAGTACTGTTCAGTAATTTTCACCTTTTGTTGGATCATCTTTCTTTGAAGTATATACAAATATGGTTCCCTTCCTGTCAATTGAGCAGGTAGCTGTCCTCCAATTTCTTTGCCATGAAAGAATGAATGACACTAGTGCTTCATCAGTGGACTGAAACTTTTCTATTGGTATTCCTTCCATTCCTGGAGCCTTACTATGTGTCTAGTGCCTGCAGAGCAGCCTACATGTCTTCCTTGGTTCTTGTTCAGGTGTCACCTCTAAAAACTGCTGAATTTTTACCAGTTTTCCAAAGTTAGTCAGAAGAATAACTGTGTATTTTTCCATCATCTTTACGATTCTTGTATCATTCATATTTGCTCTTAGGATACTTAAAAATCTGAGGTTTGAATTTTTTTAATGCCTGAGATGTTCTGAATGTGTTCCTCATTTTTGGCAGACTCTAGGATTTTTTTTACAATTCACTGTATTTTACTTTGTCTTCTCAGACTGCCTCTTGAAATTTTCTGTTTAGTTCTTTTACTTAATCATGTCTTCTATTTGCTGTGACTATTCAGTGATCAAAAGCAAGATTCAGAGTCCGTGCTGACATCAACTTTGATCTAATTTTCTTTACTGTCTTCTTAATGATCTGCTTTCTTAGTATATGTTATTCTTGATGTTATCCCACAGTTCATTGGGTCTTTTGGTTACTGTATTCACTGCATTCAATCTCTTCTTGATAGATCTTCAAAATTTGGGTAAAATGTATTCAAGGTTATAATTTGGCTTTTGTGGACTTGTTTTAAATCTCTTTGAATTCAACAGTAATTAACATATGAACAGTGGATTCTGTTCCACAGTCAGTCCCATCCTCATTTTGTCTTCTAATATTGATTTCTCAATTGTCTTTTTTAGTAAAAATAGTTCATTTGATTCCTGTGTATTCCATCTGACAAGAGTCATGTGCATAGCTATCTTTAATGCTGTTGTGAAGATATTTACAAGATAAACATTATCCGTCTTGCAAAATTGTATCCAACTACATATCACCAAGACCATATTTTCCAAATACTGTCCATTTCTCTTTGTTTCCCACTTTCAAGTTCCAATCACTAATGATTATTGATGCATCTTGATTGTGTTTCATCAATTTTAGACTAAATAAGTTGGTGGAACTTCATCATTTCCTTCATCATTTGCTTTAGTAGTTGGTGCCTAAGTTTGAATCATTGTTGGTTTAATTGGACTCCCTTACAGGCTTACAGATATACTCCTATCACATAGAGCATTGTACTTCAAGATAAATCTTTAAATGTTCTTCTTGATCACTAAAGTGATGTCACTCCCCTTTATTTCATCATTCTCAGCATAGTAAACTATATGGCCATAGATTTAAAATGGCCAATATCAGCCCATTCCAGCCCACTAATGCCCAGAATATGCATCTATGCCTTTCATTTAATTTTTGCTGACTTCTAATTTTCCTAGATTCATATTTTATGCAACCATTCATACTTCACATTCCAACTATTAATGCACACTGACAGCTGTTTCCTCTCATTTTGAGTCATGCCTTTAGGGACCATACTTCCTCATGTGGAGAATGAATATATGTTTAATAAAGTATTCTGAAATATTCAGTGCTTTGCAGCCAAGTCAATAATTCAAGAGGCATTTCCTTAAGATTCTCTGTCTTTTCCTCCTAAAAGCATGTGTCCTTTGCCTCTTAATTTATATATTAAAACTTCTGTTACACATGGTTTCTGTCAGCAGAGAAAAAATGAAATGTTTGCTAACAAGAGAACATTGAAAATTCTATGTGGTAGTTACATAACCTGTTGTCAATTTGAGGGGATTATAAATGAAGGATTGCAGTCTAGCCTGTCAATCAAGATCTAAACAGTGAGGCCTGTGGCGGGGTGTGGCCTTCTCCTGAGAATTCTGGGAACCCCTGTATTCCTCCTTGGAGGCAGGAGACACACTTTCTCTCTTCTCACTCCTTTGGAGACAATACAGCTGACAAGACATATGGAACTGCACTAATGCCCTGAGCTGGAGAGGGCACATGGACCTACCCTGATGCAACCAGAACTCTGAAGCCAGAGAAACCAGCTGGAGGCTCCTGCCAGCACTGAGATGCTTACAACGCCACTGGATCCAAGGACTTTCTACCCACTGACCTGTGATCATCCTGCATTCAGCATCACTGCAAGTGTTTTGTGAGTCTGAGGAGGACTCTGTAGATTGGTATGGGACATATGGGCTAATATTGGACTTATGGCCTTGGACTGGACTGGATTAGGATGCATTCTTAATGTACAATTACCCTTTATATGAAACTCTCTCTTAGGGGAGCTGGAGATGTGGGAAAACCAGGATGGGTGAGCCCCTTCGGGTCAGTGGTTAGATTGGAGCTGCTGGAAGGGTAGAGAGAGGGTGGGGTAGAGAGGCAGAACCTACTGCAAGGATATACACCTAAGCTCCTATTTGAAGGATGGGTATCAGGGGAGTGGGTTGGGGGAGAGGTCGGGCAGTGCTAGATATGACAGAATAACAATAATGGATAAAGTATTGAGGGTTGATGGGAAGGAGAGAGCAGGGGAAGAGGGGAAGGGATGGAAAAGCCGATACTAGGGGCTCAAGGGAAAAGGCGGATGATTGGAGAATGATAATAGCAGCGGACATGTGAAGGTGTCTGGCATAGTATGTTTATTAATGTATTGTGAAAAATGATGTAGGAGCCCCCCCAATAAAATGATTTAATTAAAAAAAAACTGTCTCTTATACACATATGAGTTTCTATGGATTTATTTTTCAAGTCTAGTGGAGATAGTTTTTCCCTACTAATTACAGAAACAAAGCTAGGTCTAAACCTGATTGCCTTTGTATTGCAGATACAAACATTGTGCGGTCTGGCACCATTCTTTTTCTAGAGATCGGTCTCTCCTGATGGCATATGCAAAGTAAAAAAGAGAGAAATCCCCCTGTCACTGAGTCCATGCTGACTCAGAGTTACTCTAGATATACTTTCTAAGACTGTATTCTTCAAAGCCTCGTCTTTCTCCTGAGGAGTGGCTGATGAGTGTAAATCCCAATGTGCTAACCCATAATACCACAGTGCTATCCAAAGTAAACAATCAGAAATAGGAAAAAGCAGCCTTGTCTAGAGTTCTTTGGACCAACCACCTCCAAAATACCAGATCATTTCCCAGCATTTAACCTATGTATTAGACTAGAGACTAGGAATATTAATAGGAATAGGGGAAAATGCAGCACATGATTAGGCATGCAAACAAGCAGAAACATTGACGGCAGTGAGGAGAAATTACAATGAAAGAGCATATCTGAAAGAGAAAACAATATGAAATCCACAGGGAGTACCTGACATCATCATTAAAATGAAAGAATGAGATAGTCACTGTAACGAATAATGAAAACAAATTTTGCAGATCATTTCTGCCATTTATCAGGTAATTCTGACTCATACACCTACTTTCATTATCACAGCTTTGCCCTTTCAGCTTACTTACACACTTGTGAAAGCTGCAAGAACTAAATTGGACATACATTGAGAACCGTTTAAATATAGCAAAACCTTTCCCATCTTGGATGGCCAGGCCATCTGCACCTCCAAGGCCCACTCTTCAACAGAAATGCCAAGCTGACAATTCTCACCACTCCCTGGAAAGAGGCTGATATTTTGAAAGAATTCCTAGAGCCAAGTCAGTGTTTGCCTTCAAATTGTCGATCCATCTCTCCTGAAATATGGGTTCTTTTTTTTTCCTTTGCTAGCAGTTTTCATAACATGATTCAAGAGGATGGATTTTTCATCAATTAAGTGACATATCACATTGCCCCAACATGTCATAAATTTCATGGATTTCTCAATATCTTGTCATGATGAGCCCAAATTTAGCAATATTATCAGACTGTGGCTCTACAAATCAAGATACTTAATGTTTGTGCCAATAACCGCAACTTGTCGTTTCTTAAATTTAATGGACCTGGTGCCATTGGTTCTTTTAGTTTGTTTCAGCAGGGAATAAACTTTTTAAAGTCAATAAACCATTTTCTATCTTTAAAATAAACTCTGTTTCCTCTTGGGTTGTTTTCATGCTGCTTGAGATAGGAATATTCTTAAACCTTTACTCACTGGGCCAGAGTTAAGTCTAAAGTGATGTTAATTGCAATAAAACAATGACTAAAGCAATGAGTTCAAATATAGGGAACAGAGATGAAAACAAAGCCCTCATTACATGAGAAACGTAATCACACAACTGTGCCCATCAGGACACTGCTCTTCTTGGGAGAGACAGTCAAGCTCCTGCTCAAAGGAAGTCACACCTTTGAACTGTTTGGGTTGTCTCTTAGGCCCGCTGAAAAGACATTGCAGTCACTGGCAGCAGCAAAAGAATACAAATGGATGCAAGGTGGTGGTGGAGGAGATGAACGGGGAAACACTATGATCAAAGGACAAATCAGTGAAAAGGCGAGGAAACCAAATCTGTGGTGAGTTATGAGGACAACATATAGTCTTTATAAAAGTGTGGCATGAGTAAGAGGGAACTGGGGAATAAATAAAAGTGTAAACCTGTTACACAGAGGCTATCTTTTGTCAATCTGATGACTCCAAACATCCACACTACCAAGAGGTTCAGTAAAGAGGACACAGTCCCACAGCATCTGCTAGCGTGCAGACAGATTTTTTGAGTGAAATAACAGTCTTGGGCTATCAATCTGAAAACCTGTGGTTTAGATAATACCTAATTAAGAAAGCTATAAGATGACTGGGCTCACAGAAAAGCAATTAAATTGTTGAGCCCTGGTGGCATAGTGGTTGTGTGTGGCACTGCGGCCCACAGGGCTGATGGTTCGAATCCAGCAGTAGCTCTCCCGGAGCAAGGCTAGGATTCCTACTCCCACCAGGTCAGTGATACCCCCCCAAAAGCAATTAAAGAACAAATATGGACTTTTTCCACAGGCAAGATGAAAGCAAAAACAAATCCTAGAATCTGCTAAATTACAAAGAGTAAAAGAAAACTAAAATTTATATATGTGCACACGCGTGCCCACACACACACACACACACACACACACCTAACTATACTAAAAGAAGATAGACTTCAAATATAGTCTCTAGCTGCTCCTATTAGCATTTTCTCTGCTAACTCTGAAATTTTATATGGAAAGAAAAGTATCCACAGTTAAAAGAAATATGAAAGTAGTATATGCCAATTGTTGATTTCTCAGGAAATGAAGTGGCATGACTCCATTTTCTGAGTTTAAAATAGGCAGTTTATAGAGAGAGCATGTAGAGATTTTACAGAGGTTATATAACGGTCTATGAGTCCTGGTGGCACAACGGCTAAGTCACTGAACTGTTCGCTGTAAAGTTGATAGTTTGAACCCACCCGCCACCCTAAGAGAGAATGATCTGCCAATTCTGCTTCATAGTTATGGCCTTGAGACCCCACTGAGGCATTTCTGGTTGTTCCCACCACCATTTATATTTGATTTGTATAAATCCTGCAGCATGACTACACTTTGGGGTTACACTAAGAGCTTTTCGATGGGTCCTCAAGCAGAAGCATGATCAAGCTGGGGGACTTAGCCTAAGAATAAGGTCTACAAGGTTTGTTCTCTATTATTAGGTGCTGTACAAAAGACTACACCATACTCAGGACGGAAAATTATATACTCTACCAGTATATATTTACCTAACAAGATTTTCAAATGGCAATCTCTATGTTTGACAGGGCTCCATTCTCTGGAGTATTTCATTAACCAAAACTGTCTATTGCTTCATAATGGTGGTAAGGGTTAACAAAGTCTAGGACAAACAAAGATTTTATGATAAATATTAAATTAATCAAACTAGAGGTTCTGTGATCTTTTGGTTTCTCCTTCTTGGTCAAAAGCAATATTACAATATCCTCAGGGCTCAATTATATAGCTTCTATTGGTTTTTGCTTTAAGTGAACATGGTTCCTTTGAGTCCTGTAGCTTCTGTAACAATATCTAAGTTAATAAGCATAGCCCATAAACTTATGCTACACAGATGTATACTTTCATCTCTGTAGCTCCCCCAAAAGACTTTTTTTTATCAAAGCAACAGTTACCTTAGATGTGTTCAAACCCACCTACACATAAAACATTCACTTTAGTCTGTCACACACTGCTTCCTCCACCTTATATACTGGAAAGAAGTCCTTTCGTTTGAACGCTTTGCGAGCGTTGAGAAAGTAAATCACTTTCAAGTTCAGGGTGAATATTTTCAAAAGGATTTTACAAAGGGTTTTAAAGACAACACAGACTCTTTTTCCCCACCCTCAGTGCAAATCTGTCTTTGAACTTTTAAAAATTGAACACTTAGCTTAGATTCTCAGGCTGCAAGAGCAGGAAAGACCTTTAGAGTCCACCAGCTCAATCCCACTTACGTGTTTCACAGTCAAGGAGGAAGAGCCCTGAAGAGAGGAAAGCATTTGCTCAAAGCTTTCCTATGTTTCACATGACTGAGAATGTTTTCCCTGCTAGCCTCAGGATTTTGAACAAAGGGGAGTTCGGTAACTCTCAGACAGTCGCACCTGTCCTGCCTGCTTCCATAGCCTTTGGTTTCTACTCTGCTGCCACTCTTGCTTTTCCATGGAAGATCAAAATCTGCCTGTTTTCCTAAAGTGTCCAGCCTTTCTTCAGAGGGCGGAGTCAGTGGGAGGGGAAGGATGTCTGCAGAGGCTGAAGACTTCTATAGACATCGATGTTATCAGTTCCACATTAACCTTCTTCAAAATAGAACAAGATAAAAATGAGTTCAAAGGATTCACTACATATCCTTTGATCGTTTTCTAAGGGTACTAAGCATAAATACTTGCTGGTCTCTCGTGTTGCATGTCAACCGGGACTTCAAAGACATCCCCAGACTTGAGGTTTAGAAACTTGCTCTGCAGTGTATGTGCTAGGAAGTAACTCCATGGTGCTTCTTGGTACTTGGTATTTGGTATAGATACCTTAGTACTAAAATGAGATGCAAGGAATACTTATGGCTGGGGGATGGAGGAGTGGAGATTGTTTTCATAAAAATAGCCAGGTTTCCCTCCGTTCCTTTCTTCAATCCCCCAATGCAGAGACAAACACAGATATACTCAGAAACAATCATATTTTCTGCTTCTGATCATAGCCAGCTGCCATTTTGTGATTTTTGCTGTATATTTAACCTCTTAAACTGGGCAAAAGGTAAGAAAACAAAGATACAAACAAAAACACAAGCAAGTTCTTCAAATGACTTCACTCCCATAGAGAATCCTAAAGTTCAAAACTACTTTTGATTTTAAGTCTTGCTTTGAAATTTTCCACTATTTCCAGAGTTTTCATTTCTATGTTATACTCTAAGGTGTCAAAAACATTCATGAAACAATCAAAATTCCAAGAGTCTTCTATTTATATAGCAACGAAGGGTTTGCTTTCTAATTTTCAGCCCCTTTTTATTTATTATGTTGAATCACTAAAGGAGACAAGAAAGAAACAGATTCTGAGTCAAAATTAAGAATTTATAAGAATTAGAGCTAGAGTGTCATATCATAAAAGGGGATATGGCTGAAACTATTGGAACTGTTCAAGCAGGAACTGAGGTCAAGTTGGTTAATTGATCAAGATTTTTTAAAAAGAATTCAGCTATTTAGTTAGAAAGGATGGTTTGGGATTCCCTTCTAACACGGTCATTCAATATTCCCTAGAAATCTGAAGTATGAAGAGTTAAAATTTCATTTCAGATTGGAATTTGAACTATAAAGGGTAACTGGCCCAAATCACAAACTAAGTCTTAATATACCTGTAATGTCTACCTTTCATCTGAAGCATCAATCTTGTTTTATCTGTTTTTTAAATTTTTTCCAACGCTTTCTAATCTCTATAGAATTAACCCCAGCTATAGAAATGCACTAAGCACATTACAGCATGAATTGAAAAGTGGACAGCAAATGGGAGCAAAAGAACAACAGAAGAAACTTTTATAGAAGCTGTTCTGTGCTGTCTTGCCAATTCTGATTAATGGAAGTTAACGAGGTGGATTTCAAGCTATACCAGTTCTACAAATCAAATCATCAGGGCAAGCATTCCTTATTTTAGTCAATATTTACCTTTCAAGTTTATCTGTCTGAGAGTAGAATAAAAACCAAAATTAAGTACGCTGGTTATTGTCTCCATATGTATAATCACTTAAGCAATGCAAGTTAAATTGGTGGGTGGCTGCATAAAAATTGACTATTGGGGATGTTCTTTTTACAAAGGCACATTCTAAAGTGAAGGGGCTTAACAAGCTTGTAAAAAAAATCATTATTTCCCTTTCGAAAATTGAATGCAATTGTAGTTAAGGCAAACAATTGGTGTCATTGAACTCAATAACAACCAATGGAGAGAAGCTATTTGGAAATGTGAATTGACAATTGCAAAGTATCATTGATCCTAGATGGTGTGAATGATGGCAAGATTCACCCCATCCCTCTGCTTCCTTCCCCATCACAGATCAGCAGTCTCATTGTCATCGCCCCTGCTATTATTGTTGCTGCTTTTACAAGCAGAAATTATTTTTTGAAAGATATTCTTCCCACACTACAATTTCTTCTCCAGAGATGTAACTAGGCAAAGTTGTTCCAGAATCAAGAACCAGAAGAACGGTTCGTGATCTGAGGGAAGAAGTCGTTTAAAGTAAAAATCCACAGTCACAGACACACACACGTCCATGGCACATGCACCCACGTGCACAAACATGGATACTTCAAAACGTTTGGAGAAAAAAATATTATCTCCATTTCATTTTTTGACATGCTTTTTGAAGATCTATGCGGTGGAACCGCGGACCTCGACGCAAGTCTGTTCTAGAATGAGCATCCAGATGTGATGCAGTCGAGGCCAAATCAATTTTTCTGGTAAGAAATAACTGAATACTGATTAAATCATTCTCAATCACCACGAGTTTACCCAAATCTTGTCTTTTTACGAAAAAGTCACAGAAATTTCAAAGTAAATAAGTTCAGAGTTAAATAATATAATTAAATAAGAAACACAACATTTTAAAAGGTTTTAGCAACTATAGGATGACCCATACCTTGAGATGCATGAGGATATCCGCGCACGTGGATGTGGAGAGGAAGTAAGGACAGAGAGTCATTGTTTCCAAGGAGAATCTCCTTCCATGAAATCAACTGGTAGCTGCTTCTCAGGGGTTTTCCCTTCTTTTTTTCACCAGAACCTGGCTGGGTGTCTCTTAAAAAAAAAAAAAGAAAAAAAAATCTGTCTAAGGCGGTCTGCTGCTGGCATTTCCTTAACTGTTTTCTAGAAGAGTTAATGAAATTATCATCAACATTATCGAGAACATGGTTAATCAGTTCTTTATCATGAGGATTCTTTTCAAGACACTTTCTTAGGACCCAGGTGATTTTTTTTTTTATCTAAAAACTGTACAGAAGGCCACAAAATCTAAGAAATTGATAGGAAAACATTTGGAACACAGGCGCGAAAGGTTTAAATAAAGTGCATACTAAAAATGCCAACTAATGCCGAGTGACCAAAACACGAACTGCCTTTGTTTACCAAAAATCACGTGCGTTGGCTCCGATTCTGATGTTTTTCTCGAGCTCCAAAGCAAAAGTTTCTCCGCATTTCACCTCGCAATCCAATTATGTCGAGCACCGATGCGACCAAGTGCTGGCATTCTACTGTCCATTTCTTCATTGCTGCAATAGCGCTTTAAGCTAGTAAGGCACTGTTTATGAGTGTCCCTCGCCTTTCCTGCTCACAGAGCCTCCCCCACATACCTCCTTGCTGAGGAGGATTCCCGATTTGTGTATTGTTTATCAAGATTGCTTATAATATATAGGAAGATCTGAGACGTGAAGTCAAGAATAAGCTAAAGAAGTTTGTAAAGAGAAAATGTAAATGAGTAAATCCAAAAGAGTGTGATGAGGGAAGCTTCCTCCATTCGACTTCCCCTGTCCTCACAATCTCCACAAATGCACAGAGGATACAAGAGCCAAGAACCTTTTAAACTGAGTTTGAGAAAGGAATAGGAACTGAGAGTATTTGCCAAAAACAGCCATATTTGATGTAGAGGCTACAAATAGAGTCAGAGGAGGGGTACATTTTTCTACGCAATAAAAAATGCCTCTCCCATGCCTTCACACTCACAAAGTGATTTTGACAGAAAAAGTAAATAATGGTTTCAATTTATTTCCAACTTACATACATTTGCTTGAGCTGTTGTTTCTTTTAACAAATGCTATACAAAAGAACTTAGAATGCACCAAGGATTAATCTAGGAAAATTGGAAGTCATCAGAAATGAAGTGGAATGCACAAGGCTGCACATCCTAGAGTTTAATGAGCAGAAATTGACTGGTATTGGTCCTTTTGAGTCAAACAATTACATGGCCTACCATGTTAGGAATGACAAAATCAAGACAAATGGCATCCCATTGTCAAAGGATGTCTTAAGACCTATCTTGTAATACAATGCTATCTGTGGTAGGGCAGTATCTATCTACTTTCAAGAAAATCTAGCCAATACAACTATTGTTCAAATTTATGTACCAACAACTAAAGCTAGTGATGCAAAAACTGAAGAATGTTGCCAAGATTTTCAGCCTGAAATTGATCAAACAAAATCAAGATGCTTTGATAATTATTGGTGATCAGAATGCAAAGTTGGAAACAAAAAGGAAGAGATCAAGCCAAAAACCAAAATCATTGCCACTGAGTCAGTTCCGACTCATTCCCTTTAGAGCAAGGCAGTACTACTTCTGTGAGCTTCCAAGACTGTAACTAGGTGGGGTTTTTTTGCATTTTTTCTCTATTTTTTCTTATAACTATAATTACTAATCATTTTACTGAGGACTCATACAGATATTTTAATAATCCATAAATCAATTATATCAAGTGCACTTGTACAGATAATGCCATCGTCATTTTCAAAACATCATGTTTCTTCTTAAGCTCTTTGATATCAGCTCCTCTTTTTCTCTCCCTCTCCCACCCTACCACCCTCATGAACCCTTATGGGCAGTTACACAGCCTTCGCTGCTATCAGTTTCCCTTTCCCTTCTCCCGCCACCTCCCTGCTGGTACCTGCATGGAATCGTTACTCCCATTACTGTTTATGAGGGCCTTTATCTGTCCTGGATTCCATGTACCGAGAGCTCTTGTCTGTACCAATATACACACGCTGATCTAGCAGAATTTGTGAGACAGAACTGAAGCCAAATAGTGGGGTAAGAAAGTATTCAAGAACTGGAGGACTGTTGTGTTTTGTCAGTGCTATACCTCACCCTGGATGTATTGCCCCTTTCATGCAGCCCTTCTGTGAGGGAATGTCCAATTATCAACAGATGGGCTTTGGGTTTCCACTTTGCATTCTCTCCTTCACATGGTATGGTTGTTTGCTTTTGAATTTCTGATACCTGTTCCAATGGACACCTCATTATTGCATAGGCTGCTGTGTTTCTTCCACATGAGCTTAGTTGTTCCCATGCTAGATGGCTGCTTGTTTGACTTCAAGCCTTTAAGATCCCATACACTGTATCTTTTAATAACCCAGTATCATCTGTTATTTTGAACAAAGCACTTACCCATCTATCCAAGAAATTTGGAATATATCTAATGAAAAGAGATTTATATTTTTACCCATTCCATAGAAAGGTGATCCAACAGAAAGTGAAATTTTGAGAACAATATCATAAATATCACACACAAGTAAAATTTTGCTGAAGATCATTCGACCTTGGTTGCAAGCAGTACATTGACAAGGAGCTTCCAGAAATTCAAATAAGATTCAGAAGAGACTGTGAAACAAAGTGTATCATTGCTGTAGATAGATGGATCTTGGCTGAAAACAGAAAATACCAGAAAAAAAGGTTTACTTGTGTTTTATTGACTAATCAAAATCATCGACTAAATAGGCCATAACAAATGAGAGAAAGCCTTGGGGAAAAAAATGGGAATTCCAGAAGACTTCACTAGGTTTATGTAGGACCTGTACATGGATCAAAAAGCATTCACTCCAAAAGATCAAGGAACACTGCATGGCCTAAAATCAAAAAAAAGTTGTGCATCCAGATCAATCTGTATGCTAAGAAAATAATCAGAGAAGCTACACTATATGAAGAATGCAGCATCAGAATTGGAGGAAGTCTTATTAAAAACCTTCAATATGAAGAAGATGAAAAAATGATTGCTGAAATTGAGGAAGATTTAAAGCACTTGCTGATAAATACCAAGGGTTGGAACCTTCAATATGGATTGCATTACAATTCATTGTAAAGAAAATAAAAAATCAGAACTAGAACAGTAAGTAATGTGATCGTTTTGTGTGTGTGCCAACATGGCACCTGTAAGAAGATATGGGTGGATTTGGCTTGTCAATCAAGTCACAGACTAATGACCTCACTTAAAGGTGCTACTGAATTATAAGGCTCTTAAGCTGGCCTCTCTCAGTCTCTACCTTGATCTTCCAGCTTGCTGACAACCCTGATTGCTGTAAGATCCCTGCAATGTTTACCAACAACTTTGGATCCACGCCACTTTGCACTCCCTGGTCTGTCATTCCCCTGCATTCTGCATCATCATGTAACTGCATGTCCTCAAGAGGGACTGAGGATATAGTATAGGACTTATGGATTTGGACTGGAGTAAGCTCAGATGTTTTCTTAACATATAACTACTGCTTGATAAAAAGTTCTTTCTTATACTTACATGCCGCTGAATTTGTTGCTCTAGTCAACCCAGCCTAACAGATCAAGAAAAGACTGAAGTCAAGAGTTTCACCTTACTTGGCTCCATCATCAGAACTCATGGAAGCTTTGGTCAAGCGCTCAAAGCATGTGTTATATTGAGCAGGTCAGCTGGACAAGTAAATCTGGTGCACGAGACCACTTTAAAGTGTTGAAAAACAAGGTGTCACTTTGAGGACAAAGGTGTGCCTGGCACAAGCCATGATATTTTCCATTGATGCTATGTTTGTAAAAGTTAGACATCAACTAAGGAAAATAGAATGGATGCATCTGAATTATGACACTGTTAGAGAATGTAAAAAAGTACCACGGTCTGCTAAAAGAACCAACAAATCTGTCTCAGAATAAGGACAGCCTCCTTGGAAGCAGGAATGGAGAGGCTAGGTTACATGTGCTTTGAACATGTTATCAGGATGGTCTAGTCCCTAAAAAATGACAACATACTTGGTATAGTGGGGGCAATGAAAAAAGAGGGAGATTAACAAGAGGGCACAGTAGCCATCTTGGTAAATTTGAACATAATAATTGGGAGGAGGTGAAAGACTGGCCATTGCTTTGTTCTACTTGCACATAAGGTCACTATGAGCCAGAAGCAAATTGATGGTACCTTACAACAATATCCCGATGGATAAAACCACTGGGGATACAGCTGTATTTGTGCTATGCTTGCTGAGAGGAATCTTGATGGTGTAGTGATCAAGTGCTGGATCACTCCTCGTAGAAAGATGAATCAGTCTGCTCCTATAAAGTTTTATAGCCTTGGAAACTCTCTTGAGTAGTCTGCTCTGCCCTACAGGGTCTCTGGGACTCAGAAATTTGACTGAAATGGATTTGGGTTTGCTCTTTCCTATGGGTTTTATTTAAATAACTGTGTAAAAAATGTTGTTTCTCTGGGAGATAAAGGGCATTTATAGAGGTCTAAATGGGGCATGTGTATATGTATATTTATATATGAGGATGGGGAAATAGATCTATGATTTTATATTTGTAGGTTTGGTGTTAAAATAGCAGATAGACTTTGGGCCCCCATTCAAGCACTCCCTCAAAGCAAGAATATTTTATTAAACTGCCATTCTATGATGCTTACCTTCCCAACATGATTGCTGAAGACAAAGCAGTTGCATGAGCAAATGTGGTGAAGAGAGGTGATGGTTGCCAGCTATCAAAAGAAATAGGGTTGAGGGTCTTAAAAACTTGAAACTAAACAAGTGGCCATCTAACTGAGAAGCAACAAAGCCCACATGGAGGAAGCACACCAGTCTGTGTGATCATGAGGTGTCCAAGGAATCAGGTATCAGGCATCAAAGAACAAAAGGTAAAATCATTGTGAATAAGGGGGAATGCAGATTGGGGACCCAAGACCCATCTGTAGGCAACTGGACATCCCCTTACAGAAGGGCCACAAGGAGGAGATCATTCAGGGTGCAGTGTAGCAATAATGAAACATATAACTTTCCTCTAGCTCTTTACTGCTTCCTTCCCCCCACCACCGGCTATCATGATCCCAATTCTACCTTAGCAATCTGACTAGACCAGAAGATGTACACTGGTACAGATAGGTACCAGAAACATAGGGAATCCACGACAGGTGATCCCTTCAGGACCAGTGGTGAGAGTGGCCATACTCGGAGCGTAGAGGGAGAGGAGGGTAGAAAGGGGGAACCAATTATAAAGATCTACATATAATCTCCTCCCTGAGGGTGGACAACAGAAAAGTGAGTGTAGGGAGACACTGAACAGTGTAAGATATGACAAAATAATAATAACTTATATATTATCAGGGGTTCATGAGGGAGGGGTTGTGGGGAGGGAAGGGAAAACATGAAGAGCTGATACCAAGGGCTCAAGTAGAAAGCAAATATTTTGAGAATGATGATGGCAACAAATGTACAAATGTGTTTGACACAATGGATATATGTATGGATTGTGAAAAGAGTTGTTATGAACCCCCAAATAAAAAAAATTGTTAGAAAATGATGATGGCAACATACATACAAATATGCTTGATACAATTGATCTGTGCAATGTTATAAGAACTGATAAAATGACTTTTAAAAATTAAAAATCAAAACTAACAAACAAAAAAGAGTTGTACGAGTCCCCAATAAAATGATTTTTTAAGATTTTTTCCATTTTCTCATACTTTTTGATTAGATAGTAAGCTCTTGAAAAGCTAGGCTTCTAGCTCATTTATAAGTCAGTCACATAATTGAACAAATACCAAATAGATATGCAATGAATTCCTGGTCAACTAAATTATATTAACCTTACATGCTTCCCCAAAACATAAGATTAGTGACACTTGTGGAAAAAATGTAGAGCAACCTTTATTCATCTTTTAGTAGAGGAAAATATACTAGCAAATGATGCTCATTTATCAAAACAGTAACCAAGTGCCTTGAATGTGACTGAAGTAATACTATATAATGTGTTAGAAGATTTCACATATGCTATTATCATCTAATTGTCAAAAACTCCTATCAGGGATATGAGTACATGGTTCTCACTTTACAGATGAGAAAAAGTGACAAATAGAATAAATTATGTTACCAGGCTTATAGATCTATAGAAACTTGCACACAATTATCCATATTCCAGAGTCCCCTCCTTACAATGAAAGTATCTGATTTCTAATCTAAGACTTCATTTTGCTTGCTGACTTTTCATATTGTGAGGTCTTTTCTCCAAGTCTAATATTTAGCTTACAATCCAGGTCCTCTACAATAATTTGTCTACTAATACCTGAGTATATTTTTAAATATTTGTCGAGGTGTCTAATTTTAATTCTAGTCTTTAAGAAGAGTGGTTGACAACTTCCTTTCTTCCTCGGAGTATTACAAGTATTAATATTTGGGCTCTACTGTCAATATTACAATTACCTTCTTTTCTTTTTCTTGTTTACTCCTACAGCAGCAACTAGTGTTCATTCTATTTGGAGTCAGAGAGTTGAAAGGCAACAGCTACACCATCTCTTTTAATGCTATAAACAGGAAGGGCTCTACAATCAGTTGAGAAACCATCCACAAATAGGACTCTTTTCAACACATGGAAATGATGCACACAGCAAATAGAGAGGCGGAGAATAAAACAGTTCTCCTTTTAATAAACAACTTCAGCCTCTGTTCTGCAGCCCATCCTCCAAAGCCCAGACTAGGAGATACTCTTAAATCAGAGTTTCCGATGAATGCATTTCAAATGTCTGCAATCTAAAGTATTTTATGCAGCTCAAAAGCCATTTAGTTAAGACAAGACTGAAAAGATTGCAAAAGAGAGATAGACTAAAAATAAAGAACATAACCTTGCCTTATCAATGACACTGAAGACAGATTATTTTGCTGCAAAATAATTGTGATCCAGATCCTATCTTCATTTGTCACCTCTTGCCTGGGAAGTTCAATGTTTTAAAATTGCTAGAACATGGGAATCTAACTACTCTAAGAAGCATTTCTTTTTCTACTCGAAATTGAAAAAAAAATCAGACAAAGAAGCTTTGATGAACTTGCTTGAGATCCCCCAGCAGTGTGGGGTGCGGCAAAAGTAAATGCACGGGCTTTATGGACCCCATTCACTCCCCTCCAGTCTCCTCTTCTTTCATTTCCCACCTGACCTCAATTTTCAAAGATAATCAAGCCCCATTTATGTGTAGCAAAATGTCACTTGTTGGGGCTAAGCCTCGGTGGCATAGTGGTTAAGTATGGGACTGCGTCCCACTGGCTTGGCAGTTCAAATCCAGCAGCAGCTCTCTAGGAGAAAGGCTTGACTTCCTACTCCCACCAGAGGGCAGTGATGCACCCCCCAAAAAACTTTTTTGAAAAGCCACTTGTCTTCATAGTTTAACTTTCCCTGCAAAAACATGAATTGATAAATATTGCTTGAGGTAGGAAAAACAATGCTGTAAGTTAAATAACACATAGTGACCCACCCACTGCCAAGGAGTCAATTTGAAGTCATAGCAACCCTTCAAGATGGAGATCTGCCCTCTGGGTTTGCAAGGAAGGCAGCCTTTAGAGTCTTATCTTTCTCTCGTGGACCTTGCAGTAGGCAGCCCAAAGTGTAACTCACTATGCCACAAGCACTCGTTGGACAGCACACATAGGGTGGTAAAATATGATAGTCTACTAAGGAAACACTTAAAATGAATTATTTATTCCTAACCTCTTTTACGTTTCTATTTGCTTACTAAACTTCTCCAACCAACTCAAAACATATTGTCTTAAGAGGATGGGTTATTAGCCACCACTTCCTACCCAGAGCAAAGAGGAGTGAAAGGAGTTGGGGGTGGAAATACTCAAAGAAGCAATTAGTGTAAAAACTCTGGAACATGAGAACCAGTTACCACTAACCTGAGAACAGAAAAACTAGATAGCCCCCAGCTACCACTACCAACCACTCAGAGCTGGGATCACAATAAATGGTCCTCAATGAGAAAATGGTAGAACAAAATTCAAAATCATAAATTTTTAAAAATGACCAGACTTAGATAAGAGCCTTGTAGAACCACTGAGACTCTTAACCCTTAGATGCCCTTCAAGCCTAGAACTGAACTCACTCCTGCAAATCACCTTTCAGCAAGCAATAGAAAGACCTCTAAATGGACCGACAGCTACAGTGAGGAATGGGCTTCTCAGAAGGATTAGCTGTATGAAATGAAAAGGCAGCATTTTCCGCAAAACTAAGTTCCTAAAAAGAAAGGGGAAGGAAAGCAGAGTGACAGGACACCTGCGGAGTGATGGAGAAGATAACTGTTGGGTCGAAGGACTGTAACAAAATGTCAAGAAACAAAAATGTGTGTAAATTTTTCAATGGGAAACTAATTTTCTCTGTAAACTTTTAAACCATAATAAAGCACTCATTAAAATGTTTAAAGTCAACAGATACTCCTGGAGTACAAGTATAAAGTAAAATTATATCTTGAGGTGTGTTTGTGCTGGGAGATAATGCATGTGTATTCACAAATACCTAGATGCAGAAGCACACATACACACTTCTCTGTGTCACTTATTTTTGTCTGAATAACTCAGGTGTGTTCTGCCTGGATTATCCTGCCTTCCTTCTCTAATTAGTTTTGAACATTTCAGCAAATCATCGAAGAAATTTCACATGTTAGCGCCTGATCAGCTGTTGGATTTCTAGTGTGGAAAAACCACACTTCCAATCCCGTGTTCTAGTGATTCTTCCCACGAGTATTGACTGATGACATGTTGTTGGCTTTTTTGGAGTGCACCTCTCCTAGCACCACCCATGTTATAAGGAGTGGGTGTGTTCTTCCAGCATGTTCCTCTTGCTATTTCATACTATCCAATTGGCTCAGATTCACAGTGATTCTGTACAACAACACAAAGCACTGCCTGGTCCTGCTCCGTCCTCGCAAGTGTTCTGTTTGAGCCCGGCGTTGCACCTGCGGTGTCAGTTCATCTTGTCCGGGGCCTTCCTCTTTGTCACTGCTCTTCTACTTCATTAAACATGATGTCTTTCTCTAGGACTTCATCTCTCCTGATAATATGTCCAAATACTCTTCTGAGTTAAGCACTGATAATGACCTCACCACAGTCTCTGGTCTCTGCTTTCTTGTTTCATAGGAAATAATTATTTGTCTCTTTCTTTTCATGTATTTGATTTTTTTTTTACATCAAACCTCTCTGAACATGTTGGATAGCCAATATACAAGGGGGTATCTACCCCCAAACAGACTTTTCCCCATAGCTATGTATTTACATTTTTTAAAAACCAAAACCTTATCACCTTCAATTCTCTATTACACTCTCTATTATACTGAAGACATTTGTCAAATCTCCTATTGCATTCTTGGAAACGTTTCTCAAACTCCACTGTTTGGATGGCTGTGAAGTCCTCCCTCATTTTTCTCTTCACCTCTTCCATGTCATCATGTCATCAAATCGCTATTCTTTTGTGTTCCTCTTCATATGAGGAAATAGAAAGTCACACAGAGTGAGGTCAGGTGAGTAAGGTTCACAAAACCAGTGTGCCCAAAACTGGCACACTGAGATGGCTGTGTGAGCGGATGCATTGTTGTGATGGCAAAACCAGTTCCCCACTTGCCACAAATCAGGCATTGTTTGTTGCTTATGGTTTCACAATTTTTCAGAACCTCTCAATAGAAAACTTAATTAATAGTCTGACCAGGTGGAGGGAATTGCAAATTCACTATGGGTCAACATTTTCATCCATTTGGGAAGTTGATGGATGTTTACAACATGTTTTCCATCTACCAACATGTTACCATTTGGTGTGGGGGGGGGATTCTTTTTTTTAATCATTTTATTGAGAGCTCATACAATATTTATCTCAATCCATACATTCATCTCTATTGTATGCGAAGCACATTTGTACATTTGTTGCCATCATCATTCTCAGAACATTTCCTGTCTACTTAAACCCTTCGTATTAGCTTCTCATTTCCCCACATTTCACCTTTTTTGAAATAAGAAAAACACTCATACACTTGATTTTTTTTCCCACAGCACTGTGTTGAACATCACAGCAGTTTCTGTGGCATTTTTTTCTCAGAGCAGGAAACAAAATTTCACAGCTGCACATTGTCATCTTAAATTGGCCATCATGAAAAAAGAGATTTAAGCAAAATCGCTTTTACAAAAAAATTCACTGTGATGAGAGTGAACCCTCCCAGGAAAAGTTACTGGGTACACTAACTCCGAACAAGTTGCTTGATGCTCGCCTAGTGGGAAAAGTGCTTACTATAATAGCTCTGCTCCACCCAGCAAAATTCTGTTTTTTGGGAGGATAACCCCTCAAATGTGTCAAATATACATTTTGACAGAGATGACTTCAAACTCTCAGTGTGACATGGAGGAATGTGTCATCTGCAAAATAAAGTCCACCTTACAGAGCACTACTTACCCACGGCTAATCCCATTGTACCTTCCCAGCTCATGGGGTTAATGATTCTCAAACATGACATAGATGTGTTTTGTCTCAAGGTCTTCCTTCACACTCACATTGATGCTCTTTGCCTGTTTCACCTGTTTGTTAATCATTTACTTACTCATTTCTCAAGAGCTGGCCTAAAGACCTCCTCTGTAAGCTTCCTAAAACCATCCAAAAAACTTTCACCATCATTTGTCTCCTATTCTGGGCTCTATTGGAATTTTATCACTATTTATATTGCACATGGCTCCTTGCAATGTGTCCTGTGTTTAATTAAAGTATTGTGTCCCATTCTCCTCTTTATTCTTAGATGCCACCTCAGTACCTGCTTACATAACAGGCTTTCATAAAACATGGGGGAACGGTTGAGTGAATAAATATCAGTCTATCTTCTTGTATCCAAGTGAAATAAATCATTTGATGCCTTTCTGGTGAGAACTAGAAAGCTAGCAAGTTAGTATCATCATTATTGAAGGCACGTAGACTATCTGATTCCATGCAGAGAAAATTAAAATAACAAAAGCAAAGATCTTATCCATTAGGAAATATATGTATTGCTGACTCTGATATTTATCTTGCTCACTCCTAATTTCTTCAGATCCCTCACATCAGAGAAGTTAAGATCTTCCATTGCCTTATCTCTGAATAAATTAAATTTCTGATTAAAGGCAATGGAAGGTTTTACATAAAGGAGATTTTTTTTAATGAGAAAATTCTTGCAAGAGTGATTGCAGAGTTCGGCTCGACCCTCAACAGCAACAGGACATTTAAATGAAATACAGAATCAGTAGTCCAGACTCTTCCTGTTCTCCTCGGGATTATGGGATGAGTGTCCTAGAAGCCTTACCCAATGCCTCACCTCTAAAGTTCAGATCATCTAGGGCAAATAGAATAAATGACTCTCCACTATTTTAACCACTCAGATTATTACTGACTGAATTGGTCTTCCTGATTCTGGTTTTCATAGAATCTTAGCCAGTTCTTCTATATTTCTGTAATCATATTACTTATCATGGATCAAGGAAAAACTAAAAGATTTAGAAGAAATACAAAGAATTTTACGTCTGGGATAGCACTACATTTGGGAAGAAGCATCATTTTGATGTATTAAGCATATCTCATCTCGTGGTTTCTTGGAAAAGGGAAAATTTCCAACAATGAAAAGTTTACAAAGAGAAGAGAACATCTTTAGAGAAGTGGATTTCCCAGTCATATTTTGTCAGATACAGCTTATTTTTGCCTCATTTTCAAGGGCTATCCATGGAATCCCTTCCTTGAACTTGAGATTGAAGGAATCATCAATATTTAATGAAAAAAACTACTTACTCAGTAGATATTTCTAAAGAGCTCCGGGGTTGTAGTAAAGAGATCTATATGTTAGGCTGATAACTGTAAGGTCAACAGTTTTAAACTACCAGCCACTCCTTGGGAGAAAATTGAGGTGTTCTACTCCTGTAAAGATGTATTGTCTCAGAATCTCACAGTAGTGCTTCTCAGACCACTATGAACCAGAATTGATATGATGGCAGTGAATGAATGGCATGGATCTTTCTAGTATATAGTCACTACTAATCAGAGTAGCCAAGTAGTCAGAAAGTCCTGAAAGACATATATAGCAAATGACATAAAGTCCTTTCTAGAACAACATAGATTATTAATAATAAATTAACTAGATTTTAGATATTTTTATTAATGAAGCCCTTTACCCAAAACCCAAGTAACCAAACAAGTGTTGGGTTTCCATAGAGAACTGCACATTTTGATTAAATGATCAATAAAAAAATGTAATTTGGGGGGGAAGAGACACACAAAAGAGTGTAAGAGGGGAGCATGAACCCTAGGAGATGCAGTCCTTTTTAGAAAAGTAGAGATCTCGGGCATTCAGGCTATACAACAGGAAGGGCTGATCACATGTAAGGCAAGGTAGCTATGTGAAACCACAAGAGAGAAAAAGGAAACAAGAAAAGAATAACACTTACCTTGAGGGTCAGGCAAGGAATGGTGGGCCAGGGGTACCATATACCTACTCCTCAAATGTCCTCCTTGCTTTATTCTGAGGTATTGATCAGATAGGTATGATTTTTCCACTGTGTATGAGTATCATTGAAAGTTTTGCCTTCTCGTAAGCACTAATTCTTATGTGCAAATTTTTCCAGTCACTTCTGAGTTTAATCCACACAAGCCAACAGTTCACATATTGTAATTCATAGCTGGCCTGTACTTGTATAAGTTCCTTTTCCCAACTGTATTTTAAATTCTTTACCATTGGTTAAATTAATGAATGACATTATCGGTAGAATTACCTTTGACCTCAAGGAGATGATTGGCAATGCTTGCTAACATTAAATGATGTCTCTTAAGTGAAGTTGAAACATATATAAACCATAGGCACATAAATGGATTAGGGACATGCACTTAGTTCTAACCCCAATCTTAGAACCATTAGCTCTTATGATCTGTACCTATTTGATGCTTACCCTCATGAAGAGATCATGAGGATATGAGTGCAATCACAAAGTGTGGAAAATTAACTAGATGGTGCCCAGCTAATGCCTGGGGCCTTAAAAGTCTTGTTTTTAAACAAGTCACCATTTAGTGAGGTGTCAACTAAGTTCACGAGGAAAAACCACGCCAGTCTGTGTGATCCAAGGACTATAAACAATAATATCAAAATTCAAAGGAGGGAAAGATATCAGAGTTTAAATTGTGAACACCTGGTTTGTAGAAGTCCAAAATCCATTTGCAGCATCCAAATATAGATTTAGTTTTCAGTGAGTCCCCTCTGACCATAGTTGAGGAATATGTATAGCCTTTTCATCAAACTGAAAGCATTGTAAAGTTGATTCTGGTAGATATAGTTAGATTAAATGTTATATCTCATTTGATATAACTTTGACCCATTTAAAAGTTGTTTCAATTAAAAAATTGTGAAGGGACATACACATGGTTTATGTCTCCAGTGAATCAATCTCCTGTTATCATCGACCAGGTATGTGAAAAGCCTTGTTATCATCCAGAGTGTATTGGAAAGTGGGTTACCGAGTACTTAAAATAGTGGAGAGTCATTTATTCTATTTGCCCTCGATGATCTGGACTTTAGAGGTGAGGCATGGGGTGAGACTTCTAGGACACTCATCCCATAATCCTGAGGAGAACAGGAAGAGTCTTTATTTCATTTAGAAGTGAGGCTAGCAAGACTTGGCTCCACATGCTTCAGACATGTTTTCAGGAGAAACCAGTCCCTGGAAAAGGAAACTGTGCTTGGTAAAGTAGAAGGGCATTGACAAAGAAAATCCTCAATGAGCTGCAACAATGAACTCCAACAAAGTAACAACTCTGAGAATGTTCAGGACCAGGCAGTGTTTTCTTGTGCTGTACATTGAGCTGTTAGGAGTTGAAATCACCTCAACTGCACCTGAACTCAACACTAAGGCTCCCCTTTACCCTCTTAATACAAAACTCATTATCGTTGAGTTGATACTGACCCTTGGGAAGTAAATCACCAGGTCTGTCTTTGAAGTTGACTCTGGATGAATTTGAGCCTACAGACTTACAATAAGTGTCCTAATGCTTTCACCATTTTAGGAATTCTAAATTTATAGAATATCCAAAATAAAGTAGATGTACCCATTTTGTTTATCTATTTATGCTAATTAAGTGTTTTATATGTGGAGTCTCAAATATTTTAAAAATTCATATTTAGATGCTAGAGTAGATTTGACATTAGAAAGAAAAAGAATAGATAATCCAACCACACCTCTAAGTCTGATTTTTGCACCTAATTAGCAGTAGATAAAACATCTTATGTCCCTTATAAGAGTACAATTCTGCATATCTAAACTAAGAAGCACTCATAACACTGCAGATTGGCTGCTCCACAAGAGGTTGAGGCTACCTGCTCTCAATAAATATCTATCTCTGGATACTGGAGGGTGGAGGGAAGGTGGGGTAAAAAAGAGGAACTGATTATAAGGATCTACATGAAAACTCCTCCTTGGGGAATGGACAACAGAAAAGTGGGTGAAGGGAGACATCAGACAGTGTAAGATATGGCAAAGTAATAATAGGTTATACATTATCAAGGACTCAAAAGGGAGGGAAGTACAGAGGGCGGAAGGAAAAATATGAGAAGCTGATAATAACAAGGGCTTAAGAAGAAAGCAAATGTTTTGAGAATGATGAGGGCAACAAAAACACAAATGCGCGGCTGAGCCTTGGTGGTGTAGTGGTTGTTCGCGGGACTGCGGCCCACTGGGATGGAGGTTCGATTCCAGCTCCACAGAGCAAAGGCTGGGTCTCCTACTCCCACCACCTGAGGGCAGTGATGGCCCCCGCCCCATTAAAAAAAAACTACAAATGTGCTTGATGTACAGTGGATGGATGTATGGATTGTGATAAGAGTTGTATAAGCCCTCATAAAATGATTTTTTAATGTATTCCCTGAAGCCCTTTAAAGTCTCACTATGAATGAGCATAAGCTTACTTTCAATGGGCATGACACCATTGACATTTTGGTTCAGGTCATTGTTGTGTACAGAGCTGCTCTGTTCATTACAGGGTGTGGCAGTCATGTGCTTATGTTAATTTTGTGATTGAAATGTAGGGGTCTAACCTGTTAATCTGGAGATAGCTATTGAGTAGCCAATGAGGCCTCTATGTGGGCATGGCTTTATCCTGAGACTTCTGGGAAATCTCATGATATTTCCTTCGTGAAGATGAGAAGCTATCTTCCCCAGTTGTTGGGAGTTAGTCAGAGAGAGAGACAATGAATCACAAACAAGACAAGATGGCAGCATCCGAGAAGCTGGAGGAGCCGGCAGAGAGACCACATGGCTTTGTCCTAATGGAGCCAGACCTCCGAAGCTGAGGTGGCCACATGGAGACCTCTGCCAGCGATGAGTTACTTTTGCTGTTGATGGACCCTGAGCCCTGGAAGTGAGGAGTCAGGTAGAAACCCCTGCCAGCACTGGGACTCTGCACCCACTGACCTGTGACTTCGTGAGTCAGAAGGAGACTTTAGAGACTGATATCGGGCATATGGGTTAATATCAGACTTATGACTTTGTACTGGACTGGATTGGGATGCTTTCTTAAAAATGTCCTATTTCTCTTATATATAAACCTTTTCCTTATATCTATATGCATGTCTATGAAATTTTTTCCTCTAGTCTACCCGGACTAACACACAGAGTATTTAACAGGATCCTTGAATGCATCCCTCTGCTTCCTTCATTTGTAACAACCATGTCCCCTATTAGTGCAAGACACCTTTTGGATGGAAAAGGATCCTAAATTGACTGATTGGTAACCACTCATGGTAAATCTGAAACATTGCCAAGAAAACAGCGGTGATCCTTGCTCTTCCCCATAGTGGTCATGGAGCATTTCAAGTTGGATGTGTTAATTTCTTCAACTCTAATTTCAAAATAGGTCCTTGGTTGTTGTAGGTGTGATTACATATTTACACGTAGGCAGTTAGTAAAAGACAAATGTAGGCTGAGTCCTGGTGGTGTGAGGTTGTGTGCGGGACTGCAGCCTACTGGGCTGGCAGTTCAAATCCAACAGCAGCTCTTTAGGAACTACTGGGCCACCTACTCCCACCAGAGGGTAGTGATGCCCCCCCGCCCCCGAAAAAAAAGACAAATGTAACCTGTACACTTTGAACTAAAATCACTAAGGTCTCTGCTGTAAAGTGAGAATGTGGTTGGGCATGATGCAGAAGGAAAAGTATATGACCTTGCTTTTTCTCTCGCTTATTTGTTTCTTTCTCTTAATATATGCATGCATTTTTTAAAAAGCATTCGTTTTTGTTCACTTTTTAGGGTGCATTACCACTTTCCTTGTCACTTTGACAAATGTTTCCTTCATTGTTGAAAATAACTCAAAGCAGCAAAGAGATGGACCTGCACTCTTACAAGCACTTTGAATCTATGTAAAGTTGGATTTAATCACATATCAGTTCACACCAGTTCTCCGCATCACTTTTCAGAGCAGTTTCAATAAGAAGGAGGAAAGAAAAATACCAAAGGCACTGCCCTAATGGCAGAGTCATTTGCAGTGATCAACTACCAGTCATATGGTTTTGATGAAAAATTGCTTATAAAGAGGGATTGCTGTGAAAAGATGGAATACCAGTAGTTACATTTTGACATTCAGAAAAAAATGAAATGTGATTGTGGTTCCCTAACTGGCTGAGTCTGTGGAGGAAGTAGGGATTTGTGCTCCCTCTTCTTTACCAAAGTTTCTCACTCCTTTTTTTTTTACTGGAGGGAGTTGAAGGACATCTTGTTCTCAGTGATTTCCAATATGAGGTCACCATCCCTCACTCCCGAAACTTGTTTAGATTAACACAAGAGATTGTTTGTGGATGGAACCTTGGACTCAAAGTTACCTTGGACTGTCTTTGTTCCCCTAGTCCAGTGGTTCTTAATCTTCCTAATGTTGAGACCCTTTAATACAGTTCCTCATGTTGGGGTGACCCCAACCATAAAATTATTCACATTGTTACTTCATAACTGTAATTTTGCTACTGTGATGAATTCGATGACCCCATTTGAAAGTGTTGTTCAGACCCGCAAGGTTGAGAACCACTGTTCTAGTCACTTTTACACCTAGCCCTGATACAGTCACATATCATGTACATGCACATCATGTACCTGGTGAGTCAATAAATCTGAAATCTTTATTTATAATATGAGCCATTAGTACAACTTAGTCTTTGTAACTGGCATTTTTAATTGTTCATTTGTCTGCCTTCTTTGGCAAATGCATTTTGCCTTGTTTTTTCCAACCATTTCACCTTGCTCAATGAGAATCCTAATCAATATCTAATTTTAGCACTCAATTTTTGTACTCATCAATGTGTAAACCAACATATCATAAGCATTAAAATTGAGGCAACTCCTATCAATAATATAGCACACATAAGACTAGATGCATTTCACATGTGAGATTCTAAATCACCAGTTTACATGGAAGTAGTATCTGATATATATATATCACATTCTCTTCTGACACATTACACCTTCCCCAGCAAGTAGTGGAGTTTGTGCCCTTCCTTCTTGAACGTGGACAGGCCTTTATGACTACCTGAATGAAAGACTTTAGGAATACAGAGACTCTGTCATTTTCATGATGAGGTAATAAGAACACCAGGCATTTCTCTCATAGCCTCATAGCTCTAAAGATACTTACTTTTATGAACCCAGCCACCATGCTTTCAGGAAACTCAAGAAGGCCCATGTGGAGAGAAACTGAGGGACCTTATCTTAGTACCACCTGAGCTTCCTGATGAAAACTAACATCCATGGGCAAGACTGATGACTGCACCAACTGAGATCTAAATCTCCCAGTCCCTGTGTGAGTCTCTGTAACTGACGTCACAGAGAGCAAGGATAAGCCTGAGAACAGGCAATTTAAGTTCCACACAAATTTCAGGTTTGTGTACAAAATACATACAAAGTAAATAAAACAGTTGGATATTAAGATTCTCATTGAACAAGGCAAAATGGTGGGATGAGACAAGACAAAATACCTAATCAATCTCTTGTTATGTTACAAGCAATTAGCTTTTAACTTTAAAAAGTTACTTATTTTGCTTACAAACCTGAGATTTGTGTACTTTAAACAAAAACATTTTGGAAACATAATTCATTCTCAGAATTTCTCCAGATGTAATCTTTGAATAAGTGACAAGGTAAATGTATATTTTATATAATATTTGTCATGAGATTGATATTAAAAACTCATAAAATAATCTAAATGTCCAACAATTTATTGTTTTTAGTTATCACTGTCAGTTATAACTTTCAGTTTTAGCTCTTGTCAGTTAACTTATAGTCATCTTATATATAACAAAATATCGCCAGCTCCACCACCATCGTTCTAATTGTTAGTATGTTGGAGTCTACTGTTCTATTGTGTTAATCAATCTGATTAAGAGGATTTGGTCTTTTCACTGGCCCCATTTTTGTCAGCCACCTTTTTGTCTTCTTTGGTGATTGATCTCTCTTAACTAATATACCCAATGAAAGCAAGCTGGCATTTCACCATCTTCACCTCTAGTGAACATTCTGGTTGTATTTCTTCTAAGAATAATTTGGTCATTCTTTAGCAGTGATATTTTTCACCCATGCCACAATTCAAATGCATCAATTATTCTCTCTTCATGGTCTAACTTCCTTATAAATATTCAAACAATAGGATACTATTTAGATACCTAGGTGCTTATTTGTGTGTGTGTGTGGGGGGGGGGGGTAATCACTGCCCCCTGGTGGGAGTAGGAGGCCCAGACTTGCTCCTGAAGAGCTGCTGCTGGATTTGAACTGCCAACTCTGTGGGTCACAGTCCTGCACTCAACCACTATGCCACTAAGGCTCAACCTGATACCCAAGTGTTTTAAATACTTGTCGTATTTAAATGTGACAAATTTCTGTAACAGTACACTGATTCTTTTTAAAATCATTTTATTAGGGGCTCTTATAGTTTTTATAACATCCCATACATCAATTAGATCAAGCATACTTGTACATATGTTGCCATCATTCATTTCCAAAACATTTTCTACTTGAATCCTTGCAATAATTTCCTCTATTTAACCCCCTCCCCCACCTTGTGCCCTCAGGAATCCTTGATCTAGTATATGTTATTATTCTGTATCTTACACTGTCTGTTGTCTCCCTTCACTGATGTTTTTTATCCATTCCCTTAGAAGGGGAGCTATAGATCCAACCTTGTGATGGGTTCCCCCATCTCTCCCCCATCCTCCTCCCCAATCATCTCCCTACCCTAATGATATCACTATTCTCACTACTGTTCCTGAGGGGTTATCTGTCCTGAATTCCAAGTATCTTATCTGTACCAATGTATGTTCTTTGGTCTAGCCAGATTTGTAAGGTAGAATTGGGTCGTGGTAGTGAGGGGGGAGGGCATTCAGGAACTAGAGGAATGATGTGTGTTTTTTTGGTGCTATCTGCACCTTCATTGGATCATCACTTCCTCATAACCCTTCTGTAGGGGGATATCAAATTGTCTACAGATGGGTTTGGGGTCTCCACTCCAACCCCCCTGATTCTCATAGATATAGTTGTTTATTTTGGATCTTTTGATACCTAATCCCATTGACACCTCATGATCTCACAGACTGGTGTACTTCTTCCATGTGTGTTTATTTGCTTTTCTGCTATATTGCTGTTTAATTTTAAGCCTTTAAAATCTCAGAAACTACATTTGTTGATAGCCAGGCACAATCCACTTTCTTCCACATTTGCTTATGAACCCATTTTGTTTTCAGCAACAGTGTCAGAAAGGTATCAGAGTGCCAGGTTGGTATACTGATTCTAAGTCATTGTTTTAGAGAATGACATTTGAAGTATCATATGGAAATAGAAATTGTTGTCATCGTGATCAAATAGGATATCTTTTAAATAGACATACAATGACTTGACTTTCACAATGTGAGTTCAAGTGTAAATTTCTGTATTTGAGAGTACTCTTAAATCTGTATTTCAAGATATCTATGAAAACATTACCTCTGTGTGAAGGGTATATAAGTGACTTTTAAGTTATTATCTGCTCATCAGTCTAATTTTTCTTTACTGAAGATGTAGTACTAGCAACATTTTAAAATTTAAGAAAAATACATCAAAAGAGTCATTTATAAGTTTAGTATAAGGAAAGGATTGTGTCAAGTCACTTGTATGTTTTCAGAAAATGAATTGACCTGCAGCATGTTTAAAAGCACGATGTGATCCATTGTGTACTAACAGGATTATTCTTTTAATTCCAGATTTCTATTTTTTATTTCATTTCCTTGTTCCCCAGATGAGGAAGATATGGACCTCTTTCCTTTCCAGAGTAGCAATCTGGAAAGTTAGAGCCACAGAAGCAAAGAAACTTCTCTACCGATGAAGGATTAGAAGATGGCAGTAGCCAGTATCTAGGGTGATTTTGGAAAATCCCTTCACTACATAAAGAGAGATTCAAGTAATTAACTGTTTCATGTGGAAAGAGAGGTTAATTCTTTGTGTCCAAAAGGATGCATTTGGATGGAAACCTACATGATGAACAGAAGAAAATAATCTACCTTGAAACGAAACCTTTTTTTCTACCCAGATTAAAATATTCAAAAACAGCTCTCTGAGCTGTTTACTTAACTTTACTTAATGATGCAAATATGTGGGTCATAACAAACTATGGATAGTCTTGAGAAGAATGAGAATTCCAGAACACTTAACTCTGCTCATGTAGAAACTACATGGACCAAGAGATAGTTGTGCAAACGGAACAAGGGAGTTCTGCCTGCTTTGAACTCAGAGAAGGCATGCAGCAGCAGCGCTGTATCCATTCACCAGACATAGACAATTCCGATGTTGAACAAATCATCAGAGAAGCTGGATTATCTGAAGAGTGCAGCATTGGAATTGGAGGAAGGCTATTTAACACCTTGCAATAGGCAGGTGACTCAGCCTTGCTTACTGAAAGTGAGGAGGACTTGAGGCCCTTGCTGATAAATCTCAAGGACTACAGCCTTCAATACAGATTACAACTCAATGTAAAGAAAACCAAACTCCCCACAATGGACCGATCAGTAACATCATGATAAATGGAGAAAAGATTGAAGTTATTAAGGATGTCATCTTGCTTGGATCCAGAATTGATGCTTATGGAAGTAGCAGTCAAGAAATCAAACAGCACATTGCATTGGGCAAATCTACTACACAAGATTTGGTTAAAGTGTTGAGATACTAGGATGTCAGTCTCAGGACTAAACTGTGTCTGACCCAAGCCAGGATAGTTTTCATTGTCTACTATGTATGCAAAAGTTGGACATTAAATAAGAAAGGCCCAGGGGAAATTTTATGCATTTGAACTATAGTGTTGGCAAAAAAATATTGAAAATACCATGGACTGGCAGCCGAAAGAACAAATGGATATGTCTTAAAAGAAGTGAAACCTCAATACACCTAAGGCCAAGATGGTGAGGCTTTTACTCATGTATTTTGGACTTGTTATCAGGAGAGAACCAGGCAGAGACTGAGAGGAAGACCTTTAATAAGATGGATAAATCCAGTGGCTGCATCTATGGGCTCAAATATAAGAACAATTGAGAATGGTGCAAGACAATGGTTAGTTTTATTGTACATTGAGTCTCTCTAAGTCAGAACCTACCTGACAGCACCTAACAACATATAAACTCTGCCTTGTTCAAAGGCCCTGTTTCCTTTTCTTTTCTCTTCAACTCCTATATTCGAAAACTAAGGGCTGTGCCACCCTGGTCAAAATGAGTCTCCATATTTTTGATGCCTCATCTGGGGGGTGGGGGGTGGAAGTAGAATCGTGGCCTATCACTAGTTCTGACCCCTGAACCTGAAGCTCCTGCTCCTCATAAAGAAAACTTTAGCTGCATGAAGTCCTCTTTAAATGACAGTCTCAGGAATGGTATGTCCATTCACTTAGAGAAAAAGAGAACCCAACTGCAAAGGAGTCCTGGTGGTTTAGTGACCAGCCACTAACTGGCAAGTTGGAGGAGCGATCTACCAACTGCTCCAGGGTCCAAAGATATGCCAGTTCATTTTCATAAAGCCTTGAAAACCCTGCAAGGTACTTCCACCCTGCTCTGTGGCATCTCTATGAGTCAGAATCTCCTGGATGGCAAAGGGTAGGGGTTTATATTTTCCCCTCCCTTCTCTCTTTCTCTCATCTAAAAGAGTCTTCCTATTGCAGCCATCTAATTTATAGCTCACTGATTTCATTTTTCTATTCCTCCACAAGCTGCAATTTAGCTGAAAGCCTTTTGATCTGGAGTCAGTGTTCAACCTTGAAGATGCGGTGTCCCAGTCTGTAAACAGAGAATTTCCTAAGGTTCTGATGTGAGATACCCGGGAACGAAAGAATGTTGTGATTGAAGTGAATGTCTCACCAGGCAGAGGTTGCCTGTAAAAGGGACGATCCGTTATAGAAGGCTAAAATGCAAGTATTCACCAGAAGTTGGCTAAGGGTTTTCTCAAACACATATTGGTGCCCAGAATCAGCTTCTCTTAGAAAGTTAAGATAAGAGATCAGAGTATGATACTTTGAAGTTGCTGTGGCTAATTTGATTCTATATGTCTTTAGAAAGCATGATAAGATAAGACATAAGATAGACATTTTTTTACTAGGAAGCTATTGTTTGATCTTAAGACAACTTTGGGGGATTTCTTCAGTTACAGATTTAAAGGTTATCTCATGAGATAGTTTCAGGACTGCATTCAACTTTCACAAATCCAGAACCCAGGGAGTTTGGAGGCCATGAAAAAATGAAATTCTACTCTATACCTGTTGCCATTTAATTGAGATTCTTCTTTAAAAATCCTCAGTTCAAAAAATGCCCAGTTAAAGTAGCCAGGTACTATCCAGTTCTACAAGCCTCTCCTACCAAAAGAAACAGTGGTTCATGAAGATAATTAACAATACACTCCCTATCTTCCTTCTATCCTTAGTGCTCCTTCTTCATCTTGGTAGGAGAATAGAGACCAACAGTTGAAGTTTAGACGATCACTTGCAAGCTTTAAAGACTCCAAGTACAACACAATTAAGTAAAAGGTATAAACATTGAACAAGGCCAATTAACTAGGATATTTCATGAAACCAAGGTCATAACACTCAAAATCCAAAGCTCAATCCCATAAAGATTTTGCATACACATAAGCAACCTCAGTAACGTGTGTGTGTGTGCATGTGTGTGCAAGCGTGTGATTATTGACATTTCTCTAAATAGAATCCAAAATGTTCTACAAGGCCCAGGAACCAGGACACGGTGACATCTAATCATCAGTAGTAGCTGATATCCTCATTGGTCAAGACATGTCTTGAGGTCCAGAGGCAACTGTGTCATCCATGGGTCCCTAGAATCTGAATGGAGTTTGAACACTTGGATCCCAAAGTTCTACCTGTAATCCCCACAGTATGTAAAATCCTGCAGCCTCCTCAGGTGCTACTGCACCAGAGTTGACCTATGAACAGGAAGCTACTCTGCCTCGCCCAATTCTATTCAAGCTGCATTTCTTCCTCATTCTTCCTTTTCTCTTCAATTCATTTTTCTCCCTCTCTTCTCAAAATTCTTTGCTCTTTATTTCATTTCCCTAGAGTGTCCAGCTATTATCATTACAAATAGTTTATACAGGAGTTAGGACCAGGCAGTTTCTGATTTTAAATCCAGCAATAGATGGATGGCGAGAAACATCGGCTTCTAGCTAATTGTAGGTGATAGAGAAGGTCTAGGAAGGAGCCCAGAACAGCTAAGAAAGTTTCCATTGATCATCCTGACACACAATGAATCAGGACTTAAGCAAAATCTTGCATCTATTTCTTGGTACAGTGCCATAACTCATACCAAAGAGTGTCAATAAATAATGTTTATTGATGCTTTACTAAGCAGCATTTCTTCTTAAATGCCTTGAAAGTAAACACATGTAAACCATCAGTTTGACATGTTTCCTGACTATTGTCACCTATTGAAATATTTTGAATATCAGAAACATAATATGCATTTCATGCAAGTGCCTTGTAACATTACACTCTGCAGTACCATTCTGGTGTATATTTCACTTGCTTTGATAGCATTAAAATAGATTTCAGCAAAATGAAAAATAGATTGATCTAAAAGCTAGCTAAATGAATGTTAGAGAATAGTGACACTTTGGTCAACCTGAGTAGTGGAAGAAAGGATAATTTTTACATATTATTGCTATGAGATTTTGCTAACCTTAATTCTTAGAACCAATTCTCACAAAATTTTAGAGTGGAATAAATTGTATTCACTTATGGAGGACTAAGCTAAATGTTTTACCCCTCTCTGCCATAGAACAAGGTCATTGTCGCTCACTGCCATCCAGCCAATGCCGACTCAGTGACAGGGTAGCACTCTGAGTTTCTGAGGCTGTTATGGGCAGAGAATTCCCATCTTTATTCTTCAAGTGTCTGGTGGTTTTGAACAGCTGGTTCTGGAGATCGAGGCCCAATGAGTAAGCACTTTGTGACCAGGGCTCCAATGCCACTGTTCATGCGCATTAATAGTATTAGACTTGACGGTATTCGTGCATCTGAAAAGTCAGAGGGACTTTGTGTAAGTGGCAATATAGCTACAGTAAAAACACAAAGAAGAAAACTCCTAGAAGCAAGTTATTTTTAAGAAACCTAAAGCATAAAAATTCCAAGTAGGATGATGTAAGACCACTGATATTGATTATATATAGTCAAAGAAAATATTTTTGAGGAATGTCAATTGGGATGACACAGGCAGGTGTGTCATTTGCAGCATGGCTGCAGCATCAAATCAATTGGACACCTAAATGGGAAGACGTAGTGAATTTTCAGGTGGTGGAAAGCTGGCCAAGAAAGAGAGTCAAAGTTCAAAATGATCTTGTGGTGTAATAAGTCTCTTAAGGTAAAACTAATAATCATGATAATAAGTGGCAATAGTAAAAAATATTAATAATTATTCTCAAACATTAATTAGTACACCAGGCTTTGTAGACTTACTTTTAAAAACTAAAAATCAAAAAAATGAACAATGATGGCTCATAAGAGTAATATGAAGCAGTATATTCAGCTCAAACAGCTGCAAGTGACAGAACTCATTAATGGTAAAAATCTATGCATATGCCAGACTTACTTTTTTTAGTGTCATATTTTGCTCTTGGTGTGATATCATATGGATAAGGCAAACAAACTCCAGGACATTCAGAAAGTGTAACCAAAAAATCAAGTTTCCCAGGGTAGTCATCCTCTGAGGACAAGTTGAAGAAATTATAAAAGTATGTGTGGTGGGGAGTGGAGGAGAAAGAAGAAGACCTGACAATGGTTTCAGGTTAACATAAGATTTTATGGAAAAAATATGCTTGTGTTGCAGAGCAAACCAAGAACAATGGTTAGCAACTTGTGAGGGAGATTTTAGGTCAAGATAAAACTTTTTCAACAACTAGATTGGTTCCATTATAGATTAGACGAGACTGCTTTACAAGATTTTCAAGATTGAATTATGACCTGTAAAAATAAATCTACTAAAGAGATTTCTGTATTGAATGGGAAACTGACAGGACTTCAGAATCCCCTTCCCATGGGAGAATTTAAAGATTATCTTTGGTGATCCTGCCACCTTCTCTCTTCTGGTTTAATTGTTGAGTATCCCACGACATCCTGAATCTAAAGAACCAACATTCAGGGATCAAGTTTTGGAGCAGTCAAGTTATTTCAGGGTTGATGAAATCAATTGTATGAGTGAACCTTAGCTTGAGCATTTTAGATGGATTTCCTCTCAGAGAAAGAAACTGCAAGGCTAATAAGCCTCGTGGTGCTTAATTGCTAATCAAAAGCTTGGTGACTCAAACCCACCTGGCAGCTCCACTAATCAAAGGTGTAGCCTAGGATACCTTAGGAGGTTGTCCTGCTCTGTCACATGGGACATGATGAACAGAAATCAACTAGACAGCAGCTAACAATAATAGGAAATAGCAAGAGACATAAGAATCCTGGGCAGGAAAAATAGGTAAAAGTCAGTTTTGTTGCCATCAATTCTGATTTATAGTGACCCTTACAGGACAGAGTACAACTTCCCCCAAAAGATTTTTTTAAGGTCATAAATGTTCATAGATGTCAACTGCCACATCTCTCTTCCTCAATGAAGCTTGTGGTTTGGACTTTCCAACTTTTCCATTATCAGTCTAGTTAGTGCTTAACCACTGGGCCCCACTGAGGTTAGCCATGAGGCTCCTGTCTTCGCATAACAGCTATCACTGAAGCGCTCTCCCTGGGTCCGTCTAGCCTCCCAGGGCTCACACCTGGGATCTTCATAGAGGAAGCTGCAATAATGTGTAAAAAGGAAAAGAGCGTCTCCTGGTTCTTGTTAGGTACCCTCAAGTCAGTCCCAACTCATAGCAAACCTACATACAGCAGAAGGAAATGCCGACTGGTCCCACTGCCATCCTCACAACTGGTCTTTTAGGCGAGCCCATTGTTCGGCCACTGCGTCAGCCCATCTTGTCAAAACCCTTCCTCTTGTTCACTCACCAAGCATGATGTCCGTCTTTAAAGACTTGTCTCCCTGACAACATGTCCAAAGTGAGTGAGATGAAATTGTACTGTCCTTGCCTTGAAAGAGCCTTCAGGCCAAACTTCTTCCAAGGGAAATTGGTTTGTTCTTTTGGCTGTCCATGAGACTTTCAATAATGTTCCCCAGCATCACAATTCAAATGCTTCAATTCTTGCTCAACCTTCCCTATTCAATGTCCAACTTTCACGTGCATCTGAGGCAGTTGAAAATGCTATCGCTTAGGTTCAGAAGCACCTTAGTGCTCCTTAGTTAAAGCACAGCAACGCCCTTGCTTTAAAAGAGAGAGAGGTCTTACGCAGCATATTTACCCAGTGCAACCCATCATTTCATTTCTTGACTGCTGCTTCCATGAGCATGGATTGTGGATCTAAGCAAGATAAAATCCTTGATAATGTCAATCTTTGCTTCATCATGATGCCACCTATTGGTCCAGTTGTGAAGTTTGGACCTTTGTTATATTGAGTTTTAATCAATACTAAAGGCTGTACTCTTTTATCTTCATCAGCAAGGGCTTCAAGTTCTCACTTTCAGCAAGTAAGTTTATGTGATATGCATAGAGCAGGGTACTAACAAATCTTCCTCCAATCTTGATGCCACATCCTTCTTCATATAATTCAGCTTCTCTGATTATTTGCTCAGTATACAGATCAATAAATATGGTGAGAGGATACAACCTGGTCACACACCTTTCTTTCTTAAACTTGCAGTATCTCCTTGTTCTGTTTATACTAATGTCTTTTGATCTATGTACAACTTCCCATGAGCAAAATTAAGTGTTCTGAAATTCCCATTTTTCTCAAGGTTAACCATAGTTTGTTGTGATCCATACAATCTACCACTTGCCTGTCAGAGTGTCATCCTGTGGTGACGTGTGTATTGCTGTGATGCTGAAAGCTATGTTGCTGGTACTTCAAATGGAAATGGTGAAACTCAACATTAATAGCTTCCAGGAGAGCTTTCAGACTAAGAACAGACTATGAGAAGAAATGGCCGGTCTACTTCAGAAGGATTGGCCACTGAAAACATATGGAGAGCATCATCTGGCTAAGATAGCATTCTATGCATACAACTTTAAGCCTCCATGCTTTGTTCCAAAAACTCGTGATGTTAAATGACTTTCAGATATGTAGATAAACAAACAGATGGAGAGGACACACATATTGTAGAAGAGAATGTAATAGAATCAAAGAAGAAAGGCTGAGGCTGGAGTTTCTTTAGACACTGGATCTAAAAAGAAATCTATTAGAGGTTTCCAGGAATTAGATTAAAATCCCTTTCCTTAACAGACACACACACATCACAACAAAGGACTTACATTGGTCTCTCTGATGGGTAGCAATAACCACGATGGAACTCTTTGCCATGTAACAGGGCTAAAGAGAAAGAAAACAAAAACAGACTTCAATAAGTCACTGGGGTAAGCTATGCTCTAGGACCCTTGGTGGCGCAGTGATTAAAGCACTCTGTTGCTAACCAAAATGTCAGTGGCTTAAACCTACCAGTCATTCCACGGGAGAAAGATAAGCAAATCTGCTTTCATAAAGAGTGTGACTTTGGAAATATTATGGAACAATTCTACTCTGTCCCAGAGGGTCACTGTAAATTGAAATTAACTCAACAGATTTGATTTTTTTTTCTGTTCTGCAAAACACAACTGCATATCCAAGAAGAAATTTATTAAAAAAACAGCTTCAAAAGGTGGCCTAAGTCACCTCCTTATTCAGTGACCATATAAATAAAAGAATCAACATAGCAGATCTGAGGCTATCTCTAGAAAGAGCAGATTGCAAAGTTGCTCCTTGACTGACTTCTGGAAATTTGACACTTAAATAATTCCCTAAGAATGGTTCATTGTACCCAGACTGTATAAAAATGTAATTAATCATAGATTCCTACTGTCCTTCTAGACACCCAGTAACCAGAATTTGCCTACTTTTCATCTCCTAATAATAGTCTTGACAATTGACTCTCTAATAGGTTTGCTTGGGTAGAAACATTGTACTCATGCATGCACCTTTTGCTGGACAAGAAAATGAACATGTGTACCATGTCTTCCCACTGCAGAGAGAGACCACAAGGAAGACATGTCCTGTGCCTATCATGCAATCTGTCATGTTAACCAGTTATATACCAAGTCTCATAGGTTCTCCTAAAGCAGTAGTTCTCAACCTATGGGTTGTGGCTCCTTTGGGGGTTGAATAACCCTTTCACAGAGGTCACCCCATTTGTAACAGTAGCAAAATTATAGTTATGAAGTAGCAACAACACTAAGTTTATTATTTGGGGGGGGGGTCACCACAACATGAGGAACTGTATTAAAAAGTCACAGCATTAGGAAGGTTGAGAACCGCTGTCCTACAGGATGTCTGAATAATTGGGTTGTCTTGGGGACCTTCCAAACAGCAGTCCTCTTAGTGAGATCAACTTGAATGACTCTAACTCACCAAAATGTGGTTACAATGCTATGAGTACTTCTGAAGTGGGGTGGGGGAGCAGTGGGGAAACTGACAAGAGAGGGTAAAAGTCTAGTGCCCGGGTTGCCTGGCATACGAAACAGCAGTTCAACCATGATCAGTTGTGAGAGGCAAAGTTACGCAGGGGACTTGAGAATGCCAGATCCGAGTTCAGGAGCGTTGACTAATTTGGGATGAGAACGAGCGCGTTCAGGGTGGTACGGCCATAGACTTAAGAGTTGACTAATTTAGATCACAGGGCTTCCTTTGGCCATGCTAGCTAAAGTGAAAGGGGGAAAGAGGAGGCCAGGTGATGCTTTTGCTTTCTGCGCTCCACTTCAGGTGGTCGGGGCTCATGTAGTTCGAGAGGGGATTTGGATCCATCCAAGACAGAAATCCTTGTTCTCTCTTTCAAGCAGGAGGGGAATAAACATGGAGTGGGGCTGCATGTACCCAGTCTCCATTCTTTCTGCAGGGCCCCTCAGACTCTTGATTCTAATAGGCATCATTTTCACCCAGAAAATGTTGGCTTTTTATTGTTAGGGCTTGAGACAAACCTTGCGATTGGAGGGGGGAAATCGTTAGGGACTTTTGATTTTCTGTGTACAGAAGTTGGTTTTCTAATGTCATGCTCGCAGTTATATAAATGCAAGAGTGATCATGCCAATCAAGGGACACTATATGGAAAAACTGTTAATGGGACAAGCTCACTTGTGGCATGTTGTGAATGGGTGAGTTGAAATTTAAACTCTGAGTATTGAAAACAGAAAGAAAAAAAAACAACTCTTCAACTGATTATGTTTTCCTATGGTTGTTGCCTAGCAGACCCTCTTTTAAAAAGACAGACGATGCAAAAAGAGAAGCAATCTCCAGATGGAAATATACATTGGGAGCTTTGAAAGGCAATTTTTAGGATGTTAATGAGCTCTTGTTGGACTCAAATGTCTGACCCTTGGAAGCTGATGATTTTCCAGTCCAATGTGCATGTTTCAGAGTGGGCCAATTTGCACTTTGAAGCAGAAAAGGTGAAAAAGAGCTTCGGGAGGCTGGACCACTTGGACTTTGAACACAGCTGCCTGACCCTTCATTCTGTTGGTCCTGCGACTGCAGGAGAAAAGCTGCTGACTTCTTTGGAATCCTCAATTTACAGATCCAAAATGCTGGGACCTGACTCCAAGCTGTTTCAAATTTAACACCATTATGCCAGACTGCTCTGTTCAATGAACAGGACTTGGACTCTGGAACTGTGATAGGTTTACAACTACCCTTGGTGGGGCTATCAATTTTTTTTTAAAGCATAGCTGCTGGCTGGCGGGTCTCAGCACATCCACATGCTGTAGAGAAGGACTTGTTCTCCAGTGGGGCCATCAGAAATCGAGTTACTCATAGCAGCTAACTTGAGATTCCTCCGGTGAAAGCAGTGTGGTGAGGCACGGTTTATCACCTAAGGAAGTCACCATTCTAAATGGACAGTTATAAGTAGGGACATTTGTTTTAAGTGACTAAACTCAGGACCCCAAAGGGCAAGACTAAAGACTAACAATTCTAGCTTGCCCCTGTACCAAAAATGCCTTAGCCAAAGGAGAGAATGGTACAGAAATAGAAATAGTGCAGCAGGCCTGAGGCTGCTATCTTTAAAGAGGCCTGCCCAAAGGTGAAGTTTAACCTGGTTCCATCACTGATAAAGGAGGCCGACAGTGCCTAGACTTTGCAAAGAGTATGATTTATGATGAACACCTGCTTTGCCTCTAGGGGCTTGGGATTTTGGCACATATGAGCACAAGGTGTCTATCTGGTCAGCTTCTGGTAGAAACACTGGAAACTACAATGGGTTGAATAGTAGCTTAAAGACAGAACCCCTAGTACCTATAGTCCATGTCTTCTTTCTTGGAGATGTTCAGTTTCTCAGATAGGAAATATGTCAGTTCTTGGCTTTGCATGAGAAAGAATGCACGTCAAAGCCTGCACTGTGGTGCCAGTGAGTTTTTATAAAAGACAGAAGATTCAGATTTGACACTCATTGAATACAGGCACCCTCATGGGACTGCACACCCACAGGTAGTGTGGCCTTAGGCCAGAGAGACGTGGGACAGGCTGAGCGGAAGGGAGAGGAAGATGAAAAAAGGTCTGATGGTTTCAGTTCCTGGTATTGTAGCCTTCAGCTGGGAGGTGTGGTTGAAGGTATTGGTTGACCCCGTTTGCTGAATTAAGCCCACCTGAGGTTAGTTTGGGTGTACCACCCAGCTGATTCGGGTTTGAATTGGTGCATGCCCAGTAGTCTTCATCACTGGCTAAGGGCGCCCCTGATGCTCTGCCCAAACTTCTGGTAGGGGTCCTCCAGGCATGGGAGGAACACTCCCTGTCCCTATCCTGCTACATAATAGAGACATACAGTTAAGGATCTCATCCTGACATCATCCTGGATTTAAGGTGAACTCTAAATCCAGTGCCAGGAGTCCTTATAAGAAAAAGGCAAAGAGAGACAATGGAACGATGTTTGTTACACTGAGATGGAGACAGAGATTAGAATGAGGCATCTTGGTGTGGCATGAGGTGGGTGATGGCAGTCTTTGGTCAAAGAACACCAAAGACTGCCAGCAGATACCAAAACTGAACTAGAAGAGAAGAAAAGAAATTGCTGTTCCCTCTGAGCCCACAGAATCTACCAATCCTGCCAGTGTTTCCAAAATTGCACAGAAAAATCAAGCATCTGCCCCAATGACCATGGCCAAGGCTCGGAGACAAGACTGGCACACAGTCGGAGGGAAAGTTTCAACACACTGTCATAACTTACATAGTATATGTACACAGAACAGTGTAGATAGTACCTAGTACACATACTGGAAAATGATATACTACACAACATTCAAAAATAACGATACATCTGTAAAAGGCCTCATAACATAGATGAACCTTGAAAATATCATGCTAAGTAAAATCACAAAAGTAACTTTTGGTGGAGACAAATACTATAAAAAGTCAAGAATAGGTTTTCACACACAAATAAATAGTTTTTGATGACTACGGGGAGCAGAAGAGAGAGAAGATAGTAGGCAGACTACATCTGACCTTTTCTGGACAGTACAGAGGAAGTTCCAACTCCACACTAGCCCAAGGCAAAAACAGATAAGCCTACCATCACCACTCTTCCTGGCCCTATTTTGACCCCAACCATTCCTCCTCCATCAGCACTTTACCTCTCTGCTGGGTTCCTTAATTTACTGCAATGACCACATTGAACTCACAGATTAATCACACACAGAGCTTTATTAGGGAAACTAATGTGGTGCATGCATGGTAAGGATACAGTTCTTTAGTCAACAGCACCTCTTCTCAACTATGCTATCAGCTATGTAATCCACTGGGCTCTTCCTCTGTGAGCAAGGAAGTTCGACTACTGCTCTGTGACAAAATTCCCCATTGTTTCTCTACTCTGCCTCATGGTCTCAGTGCTGCCACTGCCTTTGTTTTAACTGTAAGCAAGGATCTTGCATACACTTTACTGAAAGCTCTTCCTTCCAGGGAATTCTTGTTCCTGCTTCTGAGACAGCTCACTCTAATACTCAGTAAAATGTCAGAACTATGGCGTAGTGGTTGTGCGCGGGACTGCGGCCCACTGGGTTGGAGGTTCAAATCCAGCAGCAAGGCTGGGCCTCCTATTCCCACCACCAGAGGGCAGTGATGCCCCCAAAAACAAAAAAAAAAGTCAGAACTAACCAATTCCTGAGTTAGAGTTCTTTATACCTTATTTACATGCTCCCAACCATTCAAGGAAGGGCAGGTAAATTAATAACTAGAAGGTAAATACATATTAAGTTGGGCAATGGAGAAGGCAATATGAGGGTCTTCAAAAAGTCTGAGGAGAAAACTGTTAAGTAAACATTATAATATTTTTCCACAAACTTTTTGAAGTCCCCTGGTATATAAGAAGAAGAGTGTTAGCAAAAGAAAAAGTGGGAAGGGGAAGACACTGCAATGTGTGAAAGAGAGTTAAAGGTAATAGAGGTTAATACTGGTGTATGTATAATAGTGAAGAAACAATGATCTGTACGTGTATATATGGATAAACACACAGGTTTAATAGGTGTGGGAGGGAGAAGTTTGACAGAATATTTCTACATGTGTTTATTTACCTATACTGTAAACATACATGAATGTGGTGGAGCACATAGCAGGAAGAGATGAAAACTTCTTAAACAAAACCGAATACCATGAGGAAATGAATTCCTGGGTCTGAGAGCTCAGTGCCATAGTCTCAGGAGACATCAAGGCCCTTTGGCATATCAAAGGTCACAAAGACAGTGTTCTCCATCCTATTTTGATGGCCAGTGACTGGAGTTTCCTAAGCTCAGTTGCAGCAACTATTAAAAGTATAACTATTGATCTCTTTCTGTACAGAGCAAAGAAAGTTGAAGATGAATTAAAACAATCCAATAAAAAAGCCACTCAAACCTCAGTCTTCATGACCCTGAGACCAGAAGAACTAGAGAGTACCCAACCACCACTATGATCTGCAATCTGTCACATCAGAAGGTCCTAGATAGAGCAGGAGAAAGTGTGAGGGAAAACTCAAATCAGATACAGGCTGATAGGATTATGGCCCTTAACTATCCTTCAAATCTGGAGCTGAACTCTCTCTCTCCCATGATGCAATTTTCAGGCAAACAGTCTTTAAGGAGAATTATAATGCTAAGGAGATACATACACACCCCTCAGCCCTTTGGGGAGATCAAAATGGCAAAGTTTAGAGGAGTTGGGGGAAAAGAATAGAAATGGGAAACACAGAGAGGAAGTGGGATAAATGAGATTACACTGCAAGTGTCACAATCAAAGACACGTTACAAAGTTATATGAATTGTTAAATAGGAAACTGATTTGACATGTAAATCTTCATTCAATTCACAATAATATATATATTAATCACAGAACTTTCTCTTGATACAGTTCTGTGGTCTAGAAGTCTACATTCAGGGCATGACAGTAGAGAGATGTCCTTGGTCTAGTTCCACTTCTACTTGCTGTTAGGCACCATCAAGTTGGCTCCAACACAGAATGACTCTACTCACAGCAGACCACAACACTGCATGGTCCTCTGTCATCCTCCCCATTACTTCTTGCCTGAGTCCATTGATGCAGCCGCTGTGTCAATCCATCTCATTGAGGATATTCTTTTTCACTGTCCTACCACTTTACTGAACAAGACTATCTTTCTCCAGGAACTAGCCCATGCTGACGACATGTCCAAAGTATGTAAGATGAAGTCTTGCCTTCCTTGTCTCCAAGGAACACTCTGGTCCCACTTCATCCAATACAGATGTTTAAATATTGGTACTTTCAATATTCTTCTCCAGCATCACAATCCAAATGCCTCATTCCTCGGTGGTCCTCCTTTATCAATGCCCAGTTTTCACATGCATGTGATGCAATGGAGAAGAGCGTGGATTGAGTAGATGCGCCCTAGTGAACCTCGCTCTTCAAAACTGTAGAACAGTCTTGTACAGCCCAATGCAATGCAACACATCTTTTGATCTCCTGACTGCTGCTTCTGTGAGCATTGAGTAAGGATCCAAGTGAGACAAAATATTTGATAACTTCAACCTTCTTTTCTTCATTTATGATGACATTACCTATTTCCCAGTTGTGAGGATTTGGCTGCAATCCTGGGTCTTCATCAGCAAACGTTTCTCATCCTTCTTACTTTTAGCACGTAAGGTTATGGCCTCTGCATACGGCAAGTTTTTCATAAGCCTTCCTCCAATCCTGATGCCACACTCTTTTTTAGTATATGTGCTGCCGAAGCGAGCACGATGCCACACTCTTTTGTAGATGGTCCAGCCTCTCTGGTGGTTCACTCAGTTTACAGATTGAACAAGTTTGGGGAGAAGATACAACCCTGATACCGAGTCATTCATTGTCTGACTTTTTACAATTTTAAAGTAAATTATCTATTTTAGGGGCACACAGTTCAATTCACATTCATTTGGTGTTTTCATATTTTCATTTGCCTGTCTGGAAACTTATTTTTTAACTTTATTTTTTAAGAGAACTATATTATACTATCAAATTCTAAGTGCTAACACGTTGTCTTTTACTTCCCTTCAGGAGGTCTGAGTAAGAACTATTTTAACTAATGGCAATATTCAAGTGAAAGTCCTTCTGTCACAAAGGAGAAGACAGAAAACCCTCAGGAGAAATGTATGTGTCCAACATTCTTCTCCTTCCCCTTTATAGAAAAAAAAATCTGGTTTCTTGTTCTCAGATCCAGAACTTGGGCTACTGCTTTCTGCAAAAAGAAGCAGTGGGAGAGACTTTCTAATCTAAAAGTTTCATCTGTACCTAATTATTATAGAGAGACAAAGCCAGTACAATCTTTTTTTGAGTTAGGGAATTTCAAAAAAATCATATAAATGAGCAATCTATATAGGCTGCCTATTAATAACTATCTACTGATTGGCCTACATGTGGTATGTGATGAGTATGGTGCAAATGAAGACTCAATAGAAGCCTACTTTAGTAAGATCTTAGGTTCTCATATAAAGAAGATTTATCCCATACCTCAGCTCAGCTCTGTGTCCTCACATATTATTCCTCCTAGAAGTCCCTGACTTGGTGTAAAATGTGTCTCTCGATGCTGTTTATCTAAGAACTTCCTTGGATACAGAAATACAAATAACAACAACTTGCTGCCATGCACTCTATGGTACCTCCAAACAATCCTCTAAGCAGGATTGTTAACCTCTAAGTGACCCTGTGAGTTTCCAAGACGGTAACTCGGAACAGAGGAAAGTAGAAAGGCACATCTCTCTCCAGAGGAGCGACTGGTGGTTTTGAACTGCAGACCTTGCAGTTCGCATCCCCACACAGAACCACTATTCTAGCATCAACTTTTATTCTTTTATCAGACCTCCTGCTAAAAGCTTATTGCTTTTCTCCTGTGACTCTCCACTGCCTACCTTCAGATACAAAAATTAGAAAGATGTATGGATTGGGATAAGAGCCTTAAAAGCCCCCAATAAAATAATATTTTTAATTAGAAAGAGATAATGGTACCTAACAATAATTTTTAGCACAACAATATAAGTGTCCTTGCAACTGTGACTGATATACCTAAAATATCAGGAGGGGAAATCTCACTGATGCAGTTAGTTTCAATCTCTTCTCTGATGTCTACCTCCTATCATAATTGGAGATTCTTATAAACATGTGTCTACCTTGTTCCATATAAAAGAATAAGATATCCATTTATTCCTATAGGTTGACCTGCTTACAAACAGACAACAGACAGTACAGTCTAGCTTGTTTTTTCTTAAGTGCACAGGTCTTAAACATTCAGTTCAACAAATTTGTATACATATAATTACCAATATAAAAACACCTAAATCAAGATGGAAAACATTTTCCGTATTTCAGAAGTCATCTTCAAGACTTTCCTCATTAATATATCCTAATTGGTCCTCCATTTGTGCAATTAGTTTTACCTATGTTAGAGTTCAGATCTTCAATCTCTCTCTGCTAAACATATTCAGACTATTCTCTTTCTTCCTGAGCATAAGGGGGATAATTTAAAACAGCTATTCTAATTTCTTTGACTGCTAATTGTATCATATGTGCTTTTACTGAGTCAGCCTCAGATGGTTAATTTTTGTCTCATTATGTGTTATATTTTCTACTCCTCTGCATGTAACTTTTTATTAAATGCCATATATTTCAAAGTTTATCTTGTGTGGTACTGGATACTTTTGTATCTTGTAAATATTACTTTTCCATATTGCTTCTTTTTTTAATTTATTAATTCAGATTTCAATACATCTATAATACATCCTGTAGTTCAATCGTGTCAAATAGAATTGCACCATTGCTACAACATTCAATTTCCAAGTATTCTTTTTCTACATGAACTCTTTGACATCACCTCCCTTTTTCCTACCACCACCACTGTCCCCCGCTCTCCCCAAAGCCCTTATTCTAATCACTGTCCCTTTAGGGTTTCATATATTGAAAAAATTGAAAAACATATAACACAATTTTAAGAGGGTGACCTTCAAAGACAAAACACCTCTGAGATATTGAGGTTCATTCTGGGCCTGGCTAAGCAACTTGGAACATTTTATTCCTTTGGGTCTCACTTTTAAAATTGTTGCATGGGGTATGTTCAGGGTTCCTTCTAGGACTGCCATATTTTTACTCAAATAATAGCCTTGGCATACAGATTTTACAAGCCACACAACCCTCACATATTCATTTTCTATGATATGCTATGTGCATATTATTTGTGTTTGTGTGTGTTCTTCAAGTGGGGATGCAAAAATTATGGTATTTTATTAACTATTGAAGTAAGACCTTTCCAAGTGAATGCTCTGCTTTGTGAATTATAAGACTTGATCTTTTGGGTGGTGGATACAAAAATCATTTTGGTCCTGAGTGAGTTTCAAGGATGATTTTCATTAACCATTGTGGTTGGGGGGTGGGGGGAGGTGGATTCTTTTCTTGCATGCAAATGCGGATTTAGTAATTAGGTGATGGTTCAAAAAGATCTTCTGTAAATCTCTGGAGTCCTTTCGCTGCTGAGTGCTCTCCTCCCCAGTGCTCTACCCTGAAAACTCTAGTCACCTGACCTCCTGGATTCACGCTTCCAATGTTGTCTCTCCTCAGAGAGAAAGATGCTCCAATTTTATGATCTCACCCCCACCAGTGCTGCATCCTGAACTCTCTCCACACAAAGCCTAGGGCTTTGTCTACTAAGCTTCCTAACTCTCTACAATGACTGCTCTGTCTTGCATAGTGATGGATATCTTGAAACCATGGTTCATGTATTTTTTCTGCCTTATAGTAGTTTCAGGCAGAAGGATAATTTTGATGCTATTATTTTATCTTGGGAGAAGTAAATGTCCAGTTTTGCCTGTTTTTGAACTTCAATTACTAGGAGTTTATTGTATATTCTCTGTGATGTTTTACCTTGACTGGACATTTATGTTTATGACTCAACAGTGCCTAACAACAACTTAAGTGTCAGATTTTGCTGATTCAATATTATAATTTTTTGCATGTTTAAGTTCTATTTTCAGTGCTACTCAATATTTTCATGAGTAGTATTTTATAATTTACATCAAAATTAGCAAATCCCCAAAGTTCTCTCAGAGTCATCTTAGTAATAGAATTGGTGGTAGGAAATCATGAAGTTTAGTTCTGGGTTTGCCATATGTTGATATGTATTCTTAAACACATCACTTAGCCTTACTGGAATTGTAGGCTCAACATTAATTATTTAGGTTCAAGTGTTTTATAGACTATTAAGATATCTAGAAATATATAGTAATTTAATTTGTCAAATCAATTTCTTTGAAGTTTCACAACAAAAGGAGAATGCAGCATCTACTCTATGTGACTGCCAATTCTAACAGAAAGTTTTGAATAAAAATGTTTTCCCTCATGTACATAATACTAGAAAGCTCTTAAAGAATATCAATAATATATTCAGCAGTCCAGATATTATTATTCTGTTAACACACAATTAAAGAACTAGCTCCTATTAGAAGATCAAGCAAAGTAAAAATAGAAAAGTAGGATTATGAATACATTTTAAAATTGGAGCCATGATGAGTAGACACCAGTAGGTTAACATTTAGTGATATGATTGTGACTTGAAAGGGCACCAAACGAAGAGGCTATGCATTTTCCCATGTGGATGTAAATTTCATTATATTAATGAGGTAAGAAATCCCATTTATATAAAAGATGAGCGTGCTCTGATAATTTGGTTATAATGACATTGAGCTCAGTAAAGATAAATACACTGCAGGAATCTATTTTGCAAATATAAATTCAATTTATTTCGATGCTCTGAGCTTTTCCTTTTTTAATTTAGTGCCTGAACATTAATTATTCCAATATCAGATAATATACTTTCATCAATTTGAGGACAAACTATGTCCATATGAAAAGAAAAAGTGTTTAAGAGAATTTCACTTGAAACAAATACTCTATAAAGAAACATACTCAATCTTTTTCCCAATGAAGCCATGTATGATTTCTAAAGACACTAATTTTCTGAAAGATATCCCTACTCATATACTCCTGTCAACTCTTCCAGCCAGCAGCCAGAATTAATGAGCCTTTTTGTCTAAGTTAGAAGTATTATTAAGAGAGCAAAAGGATCACCTGTATGTCGGTTGATGATATGGGGTGGCTTACATGTTGTTATGATTCTGGAAGCTATGCCAACCCGTATTTCAAAAATCAGCCAGATCATCCATGGGAAACAGGTTTCATTGGGGCTTCTACATTAAGATAGGCCATTAAATAAATCCTGCTGTTTTACTTTGAAAATTTAGTCCATGAAAACTTATGAACAACATTGTTCAACTTTCTATCTTGGATGCATCATCAAGAGATAATCAATTGCTGGAGGAGGATATCATTATTGTTGAAGTAGAGGACCAAACTGCCAGAGGAACAAACATATCTATTTCGGAAGAAGTAAGGCCAGAGTGCTCCTTAAAGGCAAGGACGGAGAGACTTCTTCTTAGATACTGTGGGTATGTTGCCAGCAGAGCCCAACCTCTGGAGAAGGGGAAACTCTCCACAAGATGGATTGTGACTGGACCCAAGCATGGAAACAATTGTGCAAGTGGCACAGGACTTCAGGACTGGGCTGTGTTTCTCCCTCTTGTGCACAGGGTCACAATGACACCTAACAGCAGCAACATCAAGAGTCACACATTTGTCACAGTTGGTAAGTCTTGAGTCTAGTCCAGTGCTGATGTTAAGCAGTAGGTTTCTCTGAATTGCACAGCTTCGGGTGCTGATAAGCCTAGGATTGGCAAGAACATCACAGGCTGCAGAGACAGGTGAATCCAACATGTAGGCAAAATAGACAACAAGTCAGATAGCAAAGCTCTGATGGCTACTGGCTCAAGTTCAAAGAACTAGTTTGACAAACCAGATGCAGGATCTAGATCCAGTAGAAACATTAAAGCTTTCCTAGGAAGTAGGTCATTATCCCCAGGAAACCACACTGCACTTGCAACAGGACTGTCACCTGAATAAAGGAGTTGAACTCTACCCTAATTTCACAAGAGACATTGTGCTACCAGAACCAGGACATATTACATGCTTTAAAAGCTGGAAAGGTGTCCATCAGGGTTGTTTTTTCTTAGTATGCTTTAGTTAATCTGTATACTGAGCTAGAAAAACTGGGTTATATGAAGAAGAATGCAGCATGAGGATTGGAAGAAGGCTTCTTAGCAACCTGTGATGTGTAGATGATATACCTCTGCCTGTTGAAATGAGGAGGACATGAAACACTGATGACAACCAAGGATTACAACTTTGACTGTGGATGACAACACAGTATAAAGAAAATCAAAATCTTCACACCTGGACCAAAGGTAACATCATGGTAAATAGAGAATAAAGTTATCAAGGATTTTGCTTTGCTTGGATCCACATCAATATTCATGAAAGTAGCAGGCAAGAAATCAAAAGACATTTTGTATTGGGTAAGTTTTCTACACAAGATCCTTAAAGTATTGAAAAGCAAGAATGTTCCTTTAAGGACTGAGGTGCCCCTGGCTCACACCATGGTATTTGTAATTGCATACTAAGCATGTGAGAGCTGAACACTGAATAAGAAAGACTGAAGAGTTACAGTGATGGCGAAGACTATTGAAAGTACCATGGACTGCCAAGATCAACAGATCTGTCATGGGAAAAGTGCAGACAAAATGCTCCTTAAGGAAAGGATGGTGAGATATCTCACATGTTTCAGACATGTTTTCAGAGAGACCAGTCCCTGAAGGATATCATCCTTGGTAAAGTAGAGGAACAGCGAAACAGAGGAAGGCCTTTGACACGATGTAGTGAAAAGATGGCTGCAAACGGGCTTTAACGTAAGAATCATTGTGAAGATGACTCCAGACCAGGTACTGTTTTGTTCTGTCATACGTACGTTTGACATGAGTTAGAACTGGCACAAAAAGACCTAACAACAACCAGGGCGCATGAGCATGTCAATCTGGGCAATAGGTTGTTCTGTTTTACATAAGATCACCATCAGAGTTGAGTCAGTGGCAGCTCACTATCTAAAGTTCTACATAATAGCAAAATATATGTCAATTAGGTGAACAGAATCTATCCAAGGCATGAAGTTATCCCTACCAGAGATTAACTCTCTCCTACATAAAAGTTTAATTGAGGGGAAGTCTAAGCCATTTCTCCCCTTGTAGACAGCTAAGAAAATCTTCCCAGAATCCAGCTTTGAGGGAAAGTGGATTCTAAACCAGCTGAGAGGAGCCCCAGTATACAACTGTAAGATCTAAGAGAAGATCCTTGGGAAAATAGGAACTATCTGAAAGACTATAAACTACTTTTGTTAAAGAGTGGGGAGGAACCATCTCTAGATTTTTCTGATCCTGGTTTCTCTTTTATATTTGTATTTATTCCCTGAGATCTATTAGACTTCTTACAAAATAATCAAGAGGGCACATTGGGTATTAATTTTAAAGAGATTCAGAATGCTCTGCAGGGCACACTCGATGTCTGATCTCCATGCACTGTGTTTACAGAGTTCAAGTCTTGGGGAAGCAGAATTATACACATCTTAAGTCTCTCTCTCTCTCTCTCTCTTTCTCTCTCTCTCTTTCTCTCTGGCTCTTATTTCACTCTCTCCTCTTTTGCACATGGGCACATGAATGAAGGGCAGAGAACCTCTAGTCCAAAGTGAGTCTTGTCGTGCTCCAACTTTATGCTAATTCTTCCAGACTTTCCATTCACCAGACTTTCTGCACCATCTTAGTTGCCTACTACTCCATTATCTCCTTTGTCCCTCACGGTGAGGGAGAGCCCTGGTCCTGTATCTGGTCTCGCTACCTCCCAAGCTCCTCCCCTGACATCAAAATTATTTGAACCATATTTCTCTTCTAATTTTCTCAGATCACTTAGCATCACTTGGAATTAAGTAACATGTGCATTGTATTATCTTAAAGAATTTTTAAAATATTAATTTTTAAAATCCTTTGGAGAGAAGTTGGCAAGAAGAGCAGAAATGCTTGCTTCTAAAATTGAATTATTCAACTAGTATATCCTCTTAAGCAGTTGACTAGCAATTGATAACGAGTGTATTTCCAAGGACTTAATAGATAAATAAATTGAACATATATGTAATCCCCAGAAAAGGGGACTGGGTCAAAGTTCTGTTGGGGATAGCGGTCAGAAAGCTTAATTACCCACTATAATCTTGATTCTAAGGTTTACAAGCCTGAGTTTTGCCTGTTTTTAGTTGATTCCAACTTAAAGCAATTCCATCGATTACATAATGGAACCATCTCCACAGACTTTGATTGGCAGTGATGTTTAAAGAACCAGAGCTCCAGGCCTTTCTTCTGCTGAACCATGAATTATTTCAAACTGTCCATCATTAGATAAAGGGTCCACTCAGGTTCCCTTGTTTATTCTGAATAAGCATCATTTGATGTTTAATCAATTGTCTCTAGGCCACACACACTTTGTGTCTTTTATTTAACTGTCTTAAATTATTACAGGCACACTTAGAACATCTGACAATTGCAAAAAAATAATAAAATTAAGATTCACCAGCACTAACAATGTGTGAGAATATTTAATGCAACATTTTGAAACTACAAAATTGTATCAAAACTATGATTGAGACAGATAAAACTCACTACATATAATTTCAGAAAAAAATATGTACAATTAAACTGCAAATATTTTGTAAGTTATTTCATCTTAGTTCTTTCTATTATTTTAAAATTTTTAAATCTCTATTTTGAGAATGTAACCTTCTTATGTAAAAAGAATGATCAGGGCTATATCATATAAGCCAGGTCTCTGACTGATAAAGAAGCAATATGCAGATGAGTTGAGCATTTTGACAAATGGAAAGAATATGTCCCTAAATGCTCAAGAGCAAAGAGAACATATAACAAGAATAAAGACTTCTTCATATGTCCCTGCTAGCTCTCTAATAGAATTGATGACAACTCTCTACAGTTAAAGTAAAATAGGTTGCTAATGCCATTAAGGTTAACCTAAAAGAATTTTAAAAAATTAAATTACTCTCAACAGCTCAATAAGATTTGCTAAGCAGTTTCCTTATACACTTTTCTTGGAAGATGCTAAGGATTATGGGCTATTTATGTAACTTCACTGCTTGGTTATTAGCACCAGTTGGTGATAACTAGGCTTTCTTCCCAGTTGGCTGCCTCCTTGCATATCCATGTCACCACTAGTAACTTTTGATTGCCAAAGAAATATAGGGACAGGGACTTGGAACAGTGGCCCAATTTACAGAAACAAAAAGTCAATAAATATGTCTGTTTCTGAGATAGTGACTACACAAGCCCTTCAAGTACATTGAAGCTATGACACTCATTCAAGTTCTAAGGAATTCCGCAGTAGACGAAAGCAAAAGGAAAGATACCTATCTCAACCACCAAGAATGAAGAATGTAAGAGCATTAAAACAAGCGGAAATAAAAGAAACCAAGAAAAGAAGATAAGAACAGAAAAACAAAGGAAAGGGGAAACAAAGAACAGTCAAGAGCATTATCTTCAATTGCAGAATTTCTGGACAGGGCTGGTGGCTAGGCTAAGGTTAATTCTAAGGAGGACTGTGACATTTTCCGTGGAGAAATAATGAAAGTCACAGAGGCTGTAGGGAGCATGACAGTAGGGAACCAACACTTATACAGTACTATATTGATCATTACCTAATGCAATAGGTAGATATATCATGCCAACCTGCCCAATAGAAACATGTGGGATTAATAAGGTCTCAGTTTGATTGGAGAGCAAAGAGATAAATGGTTTGGCGATCCCTGCCTCCCTCTCTCTCTCTCTCTCTCTCTCTCTCTCTCTCTCTCTCTCTCTCTCTCCCTCTCTCTCTCTTTCTCATGCTTTCTGGTGATCTGATCAGAGTGTGGCTACCTTAGCTAGTTCTCTGTCTCAACTTGCAAGTTACACTACCTGTGGGGCACCCAACCCATGAATCATGTTGCTTGAGCTTGAGGTTCCTTTAAGACCTGTTTCACAACACTGCTGGTGTATACATTGCTTGAGCTTGGGGCTGTTTGATCCTGTCTTCTGACTAGTGATGTCCCGCCCTGCTGTTTGTTGTCTCTTGACTGGACTGTCTGCATTGTTCTACAAAAGACTCAGCTGTCTGCTTCCTTCACCTTGGACTGAGTAGCCCTCCTAAGTTGAAAGACTTTCAGCATATTAACTGTTTCACAGAAGCTAGTTGAACTAAACCCTCTGTACCATGGGGTGGATTGATTAGTTGTTATATTCCTTCACACTGTGTATATCTATTTGTGTTTGTGTATGTAAAAGAATGGAAACTGAGAAAATGCAAGCATACAGAATGAGAAGCATACAAACTTAGGACAGCAGCTCACTCTGACTTGCAGTAAAGAATTGAGCTGTGTCCTTTCTTTATTAATACTAAAATTTGGGAATACATGAATAGTTGCATTTACTCCGAATTTTTTATATTTGATAAGTAACATTCTTGGAACAACATTATCTAAAAGACCAGGTACAGTAAAAGTAATCTACAAAACAAAGAACAGAGATCAAAACAAACTCCGGGCTAGACATTTTTTATCAAAGATGTGTCCTAGATTGTCTGTCAATATGCACCTGTGTGCTGATGATCATATTGACCTCGAATGCATATCCTTGAAGTTTTGACTTGTACCCAAGTTATTTCCTGTTAGTGTGTGTCTCTCCAGAAGTGCCCTGGTTTTGCTGTTCTAGAGAACCCTAACACAATTGGTACCAGGAGTGTTCTGAAAGAGACAGAATCATAAGTATGGGCTTCTCAAATTGGCTCTACAGCCTGATTAGGTTTAACAGAACCGATAAAGCTAGCTCTATCCCTAAAGGCATGGAAAACTCTGCCACTCTTACTAGAGTGGGTGGTGTTAATCCATTATGTAAAGCAGTAAAACTAATATCCACAGTATCACCATCAATAGATGAAGCGCTGGTGAGAAGAGAGGCTCTGGGTGATCATGTGCTTGATATTTTTCAGCAGTTTTGTCAAGTTAAGAAGTAGTGATAAGTTGGTTGGCTGGTCCTTCTTACAATAAAGAATGTGATCAAAGAAAGGGATAATCACAGAACCTTGGAAGTACATCTCAAATGCCAAATAACAGACCTAACAGTTTCTGCATGTGCTACAAAGGAGAGTTTTCTCTCCTCTAGTAATGCAGCTGACCTTGCCAAAAACCATATCCAAATTCTCATCATATGAGTAGCTGAATTACAGCATCAACTGAATTGCAGGTCTAGAACAGTATCTGATAATAAAGTAAGGGAATTAATCAGAAAGATGGGACTATGAAATATAGGATGGGAACATACAGGCTGATATTCCAGAAAAGCAGGATATTGAGCCCCTAAAGACAATTGAGTCACCTCAGCCAATTGAGCCACTCCAATCAATAGAATCACCCCTCCCACCTGAGGGGATTAGCCCAATATCAGTAAAACAACCAACATTTGAGGAAATTAACCCAACTGCTCAAGTTAAAATGCCAGGTAGGGCTTCATCTGTAGCACTGCCTGGGGGAGATGCCTCATAAGATATTGCTGAGAGCCTCCAGGAAACACCTGCAACACATCCGTTATTTCCTATAGATCTATAACTAGAATTAAGTGTCAGAAAACTCCAAAAGGTGAGGTTCAGATAAGACTCAGGAAGAAGTGCACTATACTCATAAAGATCTGCTAGAGTTTTCTAATACATACAAGCAGAAGCCTAGGGAATATCCCTAGGAAGGATTACTAAGGGTGTGGCATACTGGTGCAAGGAATGTAACATTAGACTGCTGAGTTTCTTGTTATGGGGCCCCAAGCACAGACTGTTCCTTCAATGTGTCAATAAGAGAGGTTAAGAGAGAATCTAACTGGTTATTTGGTTGGTTCACTGAAACATGGACTGCCAGATGGCCTAGATTAGACTAACTTGAGGTATCTGACCTACTTTGGTACACTCTAGAAGAAGGCATCCAAAAGCATAGGGAAATTGGTATGTTGAAATGAATCTGTCAGAATAATCACATAGACCCAAGAAGGGAGTGCCATGAGGACATACCTTTCACCACAACCATAAGGAACAAGTTTGTGAAGTGGGCCCCAGCATCTCTAAAGATTCCTGTGATTACTATTTTATGTACACCAGAATTAACAATGGGAACTTCCCTAACTGAATTCCTACATTTTCCTACAATGGGGTTGATTGGGCCCTGTGGCAGTAGAGGGCAGATGTCAGCACTGAATCAACAGAGACAGTATGGGCATCATTATTGTAATGGATGGCAAGGTTTCAGTAGTAATCAAACCATGTGTCTTGGTTCTGTTGCTCTAGAGAAGTCTGTCAAACACACCTCTGAAACAAGCAAACTCAAAAATGGATGGGGGTAGTCACTTTGACTTAGATCTCCCATTCCTGATCGAGGCTTCAGTCCAATCACAGAAAAGACCTGTATGTATTTTATTCAACCCAGGGATTTTTATAAGCTACCATTCTTGGGATAATTTCTAGAATAACAGGTATTCATTATGATTGTGGGGTATTCTGTGGCATGCAAAACGTTATAAAGGTATAGCACAAAATATAAAGGTATAGCACTACAATACTTATATTTTTCCAAATTCTAGACTTGTATCTGAAAGGAAGGAAGGACAGGAGCCATGAAGAGAAGGGAAGATACATTCTTCAGCAGCTGTAGCAATTCCTCATGGGAAGAAGACATGCCAGATCAGTTCACGTCAGATTAGAGGATCTTGACAGAACCCTCAGCTAATGCTCAAGAATAGAAAGTCAAGAATAAAAAGGGATAATCAGAAGACCTCTTTAGTGTAAGGAAATAATATGTAGCACTCATCATTTTGTAATGGGGATTTCTTCTAAGATAAAAAGCCCAAAGGCAGTGAATGAATAAATGGTTTTCCAGCTCCAAACACAAAATCTGGCATGAATAAAGAGTAGGGAAACAGACACTGCATAGGAGTTAAGAGGAACACATCAGAGAGAGTACCATTCCTAAAGACATTGACCTTTCTGGAAGATCTGGCCCCACCTGGCTCTCAGAACTTAACTCAGAGGAGATGCATTTAAAAGTGTTCTGGCAACCAGGAAAATGTGATAAAGGGGCTAATCCTAATACAGCCCTTTTATATGAAATATTTGAGGCCTGTGGTCCCCAGAGAACCATTTATTTTTTAGAGATTATTATTTGTATGACCATTTACTCTAATGTAAACCTCTATCATGGAGACTTGAAGTCCTTGAAAGTGTCAGCTAGGTTAGGAGATGAACTATACTGGGGGGGGGGTCTTTCACTAAGTATTTCACACCTAATCTGGACAATTACTTCCAGGAAGTTAATACAGCCCTTCAGTATTTCATAAGCCTCAAGAGTTTGTCTAAGAAACATATACATTTCTCATGTCTCCTTTTTCACCTTTGCTATCAAGAATGGGGGTGCCAATTGCTTCTCTCTCAAAAGAAATGAAAGGATCACCTACTTTTGATTCACAGAAGAGACTATCCCAGCTAGCAAATTAACTCAAGAAGAATTAGGACTTGATCATTTGATTGAGTGTCACATTAGAACATAGATCCTGATCTCTTCTTGAAGCTGAGGCCTGATGAGCTAATTATCCACATGTAATAACCTTCTATGTTGAGAGGGTGAGTTTAAGAGACTAAAAATAACATGCATGCAATCCCTTTATTGAATGCCCACCCCTTCTGAATATCTGTAACTTAGTAGAGAGCATGAGGAAAGTTCAGAGGTTAGATGTGGAATATAAGGTCTGGATTAGGATCTTTATATATGTCTAGAATTGATCTATAAAAGTGAGTCCCCACCCACTTTTTAGATTTTCCCATTCTTGGTCCCCACGATTACTAAAGTGTCTTCTTTTTGAAAAGTTGCTGCATGTTTTCTTCCCAAAATGGGTGACAACTATAGACAGACCAGCATCAAACCTTGCCATTCCTCTGTGTCATTATGTGACCTGTTCCCACTAAGAACTGTGAGTGCTATAACTGGGACAGGTGCAGAAGAGCCAGGTAATGGGTGAAACTTCTACCATGCCTGTCCTAGAATCCTTCCTAGGTCTGACGCTGAGAACCAAGATTCGCAGCACGCAAGCTCATGGTTCATGCTTTATGGAGCTGTCCATCCATCATGGCCTCCAAGTTCTCTTTTGGCTTTAAGAACTGCTCCAGATGTGCAGAGGATTTACTTTTACCATGGGAGAAAGTTAAAAGGAGGCAGACTTTGTTTTGCTCAATGATGAGGAAGGAGGTGTATTACAAAATACTCAACAGTCATAGAAGAGAGGGACTTGTATGAGCCCCACCACCACCACCACCAAATAAAGATGCAAATACTAACACAAAGTATGAATGTATATACTGTGATTACAGCTGTATGAGCTCCCAGTAAAATGATTTTTTTAAAAAAAAAGAAGAAAGGGATGTGAGAAAAGCCTCAAACCAGACCTTTAATCCCCACAAGGCACATCACGAGAGAATTGTTAAGCAAATTATTTTAATGAATCTGTTCATGATCACATAGTCAATGGGCAGGCCACTGGAAGTTGCTCTGCACAAAATGGTTACACTTGAAAAAAAAGAGCTAGTCATTTCACATCTGGGCCTAATCGACCAACTCAAATGGTATTAAGTGAAAGAGCTTCAAAGATGGCTCTGATTTCTTCAGCCTCAGTTAGAAATATATTTCACCACAAATTCAATGGCTCATCCCTGAAGCACAATTTTTTGAAAAGAGAACAGATCCATTAAAAGAGCAAGCAGATACCAGAAATAGGAGCAGGGAGCACAGGTCACGATGCATGCCACTCAGAACCTGGAGAAGACCACCAACTACCTACACTCAACAGATTCCCAATGAAATCATTTGACATGACAAAGCTTATCCATCTTTCATGAAAAAATCAAATTACAAGGAAACTGCCCTTACTTAACACAAACTTGTATTTGCAATTTAAAACATGTTGTTTAATAGATGCTGGGGTGTCAAGAGTTCAGAGGCCAATACTATCCAGCATTTATTTCCTAGACCACTGGTTTCCAAAGCCCACATTTCATTATATTGCTTCCTTGGTCTCTCACAAACAACCACAACAAAATCATTCCACTCTCATTTACAGGGAAAAGGCTGTGAAAATATCTAAACCAGAAGGCTGACCAAGAATGTGATTGTCCAGCCATCAGAAAGGTTATTTTTAAGTGGAAAGTCTTCAAAATGATGTCATTGAATCTCTATGCAACCCTGAAGCCCACCCCTAAACACATCCACTCTCTCTTTATGTTGACAACAGCCCTGTGAGCAAAAATCTGACCTGGTTTCTCAACTTGGGAACTTCTCAGCTCTACATTTGAGAGCCAGTCCCCCTAGAGGACAGATGTAGACATTTTTCCCCTGACCTCAATTCAATAATATATTTCTCTGGATTAGAAAATATCATTAAGGTTCTATCTAAAACTTAAGACACTAGAGAAATCATCACGTTCATATCTAGGCTTACCAGAGTGGTTTCTGATTGCAAGGAGTCGCCAAAACATGAAAACTGCATAGGTCTACCGGCAGGTAAGTCAGCAGAAGTGGAGCAATTAATTAACCTTCCTCGAAAGCATGATAACCATTACTTCCAACAGAGCTGCCGTGCTTTTGCAGGGTTAAAGATTATTCTGACAGCATAAAGGAGAAGGTTGACTTCCAGAGGAACTAAATAGCAATTCTTCCAACAACCAAACCTCTCTCTTCAAAACAAAAGTGTATTCCATCTTATATTTGTGGTTATATCATGACATGAAAGACAAGCACATAAAAACCAATCACATACTAGAAATATCCAGCTTCAGACATCTTACACTCAGCTATGTTGGTGCGGAAACGGGCAGCAGGGTCCAATATAAAACTATAGCAAAGAAATCTAAAGAACAAGAGATACACATTCATACCAACTCTTCTATATAGATGCATCAATCTTTCCTGAACGTATGTATATTCACACAAATGTGCACAAACTAAATATGTATTTTTTTCAACATCAGCAGTAGATTATAAACAACCACTTTATTTATTCATAATACACCCTTTTGCCCTAGACATAAATGTGAATGTGAAAATACAAATAGAGAAATTACATTTCATCTCTCCCCCAACTCAGTTTGAAATGCACATGAAGAGAATAAGAAAATAAAACAAGTTCACTCAAGACAAGCAATCCCCAAAGGACCATCAGTAAGAGCTGTAAGGTAATAGTCACATGGCTACTATTTAATGCAAATGCAAGTTTAGGGAGAGTATCCATATGTTTTATTGAAATAAATCAATTTCTCTTTTTCTCTCCATCTGTGATTATGGTAAAGATGCAATTATTTCTCCTTAATACAGGAAAGCGAGTATTAAAAGATCTGCCTTTTAAGAAATATCTATATGGGATCAAAATGATCACAGAAACTGGAAAAATTACATAAAACATTAAGAGCAGTCAGGAGATACAAATGGTTGTGTAACTTGATGAATGTAACCAGTGTCACTAAATCGTACAGGTAGAACCTTTTGAATTGCTGTAATTTTGTGTCACATATCATCTAATGCCCAAATAACATAACTCTGGAGATCTTTTCTTCAATATCATGTTTCATTATCGTATTTTTTGCTTCCCGTTTTTCTAATGCGAAGGCTTGTGCAGTCATGATTGTCATTATTCTTATTCTAATTTGTCTTATATGAACAGAAATTTTAACTAAAGGGCCAAGAGTGTAGTCCAGAAAAATATCATCATGAGAGAGGTAGACCATTTTAATATCAAAACTGATTGTGTCTGCACATCAGTGAAGAACACAAAAGTCTAGCTTTTTCCCATGCACCCCACTTTTATCTCTCTTGTTCAACTTAGAGACATTCTTTTAAGAAAGTACTAAAGTGAGACTCTCTCTCTCTCTCTCTTCTCTCTCTCTTCTCTCTCTCTCTCTCTCTCTCTCTCTCACACACACACACACACACACACACATTGAATGCACAAAATATAAATGTATACTCAAGGATAAGTGACTGTCAAAAAGAGGCTCACAGCTCCACCCAAAGTCTGAAATCCTGGAATTCATGCTCAAATTGTGGATCACTCTTTGAAGAAACAATATGTTTAATGATCCAGAGGCAAGAGTCAAGTCTTCTTGGATGAGGATGGAGCAGCGTGCAGGTCCAGAGATGCTGGCCTGGGTGCAAGGGACGCCATGAGCATGCTCCTCTGAACAGGGCTCCATCCCTGCAGGATGGGTCTGACAAGGGGTCAGACAGACGTGAGAGGAAAGCCCAACTGAGGTAGCTATGTACCTCGCCAGGTGAACCTAGTGATCAGCTGCAGATGACGGAGTTAGCAGAACACAGGGCATGGCATCTCAGCAGACTGGCAACCAGGGCAATCATCTGGCAGCAGGGTCACCTGGCAGCAAATGTGGATAGTCACCTATGAGGACTGAAGGTTGGGGTCAGGGCTCATTTATCTAAGGAGATCCTGGCCACTCATAAGTCAACAGGCGCCATGAAAGTAGACAAGGAAAGGAGAACCAAACCCACTGCCCCTGAGAGGATTTTGACTCATAAGGACCCAATGAAGAGTTCATGTGACTGAGTTAGTCTCAGGCCACCAACAGCAGAGGCCGTGTGGTATAGTCATGTCCATGGGGCTTGTCAGAGGCAGGTGGAAGGAAGCTGCTCCAGACTATCAGTCTGAGATTGCGTCCCTGTTGTGACACTTGTTATCTATGTAACCTTAGGCAGATTGCTTTCTCTCTCTTAGCCTCAGTTTCCAGCTTGAAAGTTTTATTGAATTGTGAGGTTAGTATTGCTTTGTCATTCACTTCTCTAAACCCTGGAGTTGTAAGGCTAAGTAAGACAATGTTTATAGTCTAAAGGTTATTCGCAAGAGCTTCAGGGTCTCAGAGGGGAATGGTTAGGTGATGGTGTTTTCAAGAGAGCCTGGAAGCAGTAGAAGGGAAATTTGAAGAAACTGAAGTTTAAGGCATCTGATACTGCAGACATGTGGTAAAGATGCGAAAAATATAGTGACCGTAGGGAAGGAAGTGGAGGGAGGCTTGAGAGATATTTCCAATGGAATAAAGGCATAGACCATAATTTGCTTTGGACTATAGTGAAAAGAGGAAAATAGTGAAGATTCATCAAGCAGACCATTACAGGCACTAACTGAAGGGGGGCTAAATGTAGAAAAGGAGCTGGTTTGAGTGACAGGAGAAGGATCAGCCTCTGATCAGACCTACATGTTTTTATCTCCTAGATAACTGCTGCCTGTCTCAAAGTTCAACAGTTCCTCTTTAGGAACCCCAGTGAATCCTCTGCCTCTCTCTATACTGGTACATTTTATATACAAAATGTTTGGTGGAAGTGAACTATTTACTAAATGTCCTGAACCTAGGCAAATAGTCAATGTATACGACTAAGGAGAAAGGCAAGACCCTTACCTCATGATCCATATCTATGGGCTTTACTTGACTTTTAGAGGTAAAATGATCTTATTTACATGTTCCCCTAAACATTCCTCCAAGAGCCCAGTCCGCAGCTCCCTCTACAGCTGCATGTAAAAAGCAAAGTTGTCTGGTCTGTTAAGATGGAAGGGTGGAACTTCCACATTCTGAGCCAGTAACTGCCACCCAAGTCAGTTTCTAGAGAACGTGAGACACTGAACATGCTCATTGCAAGGAAGGAAGGTGGTTTCTTACAGAGTCCATGATTCATATGTCAGAAATCATAATATGTATGTTCTCCTTGATTCAATAATTTTAGAAATGTATACTAAAGAGATCATCAGAAGTGCACACAGAAAGATTTGGGTGCAAGGATATCCATTCAAATATCCCTTTAGATTGCAAAACAAGCCACCAAAAAGTTAGAGATATCCTTAATTCAAAACCATAGTAAAATATTTACATAAATTGCCATAAATCAATATGATATGATACTATGCATACATTAAAATCTAAAATATATACCTTAATAGCATGAGATATCCAAGAGACATTTAACAATGAAAAGGACAACACTATTACATATTTTAAATTTTATAACCTATAAAAATAGATAGCACTAAGCCATCAAAGGGGAGCGTATTGTTTATATCTCCACAGGGAAAGAGGGACCAAACTTAAACCCGGAGACCCAGCATGTGAATGCAGCACGACAGCATGGAGTGGAGAACCAGTGGAGGGACCTGAGAACACAACCCCAACCCCAACTATAGGGGCAGCCACCTCTCTACAAGAGGAATTTGCCTTGGAGGCCAGCACTGAAGCTGAAGCTTGGGGAGTGAGATATGCCTGACCAGAGCACATGAGAGCAAATGAAAGCGGAGGAAGAGAGAATGATGTGCATCCTGGCCCACCGAGCCTTCAGGACGATAATCCCACTCAGAACAGCTACTGCACAAAGAGCCCCATTTGAAATAGGGCTACCCTCCCAGACCCAAGGCCTGTCGGGGCCAGGATGAAGAAGCAGGGTCAAGATTATACCCTGTCGGACACAACCACACCAATGCAAAGCACTAAGAGTGTGCAATAGAGCGTAGAGGTACAGATAGAGTGTCAAGGATATACTTTGGGGCCAGGGTATGGCACCACATCTAACTCAAGCAGGGGTCACGGGAGGTCAACTACAGATCTTGAACTTTATACAGGTTTTTATATTGCTATTATTTTTAATATTCTGTTACATATTGTTTAGCACATTGAGGGGGTTTCTTGCTGTTGTTATTATTGTTTTATTTGCTTAAGTTGCTCCATTTTAGGAGACCTTTTTTGTACATATTGCTACCTCTACAGGTCTATCTAGACAAGATAGACTGGACAAAGAGGTTGGAGGCGAAAATGACAGGACTGATGGTTCCAGGATAGGGGACATTGAAGAGGGGGAGGAGGGGGAAAGGTAGTGATGTCGACCAGCCCAGGAAAAAGGGAATAACAATTGATAGAAATGCAGGGACAAGGTGGGTGAGAGAAGGCCAATAGGGATGATTAAGACTAATGTAACAAAGAAAAAATACTGAAACCCAAATGGAGACTGAGCATGATACTGGGACGAGAGGGAAGCAAATGGAAATAGAGGAAGGAACTGGGGGATAATGGGCATTTATAGAGGTTCAAATACAGGTATGCACATAGGGGCATATATTTATAAGTGAGAATGGGGAAAGAGATTAAAGTGTATACTTATAGGGTTAGTAGTAGGAAAACAGATGGGCATTGGACCTCCACTCAAGTATCTCCTCGGTTCAAGAACACGTTGTTCTATTAAATTGGCATTCCAAGAGGCTCACCTTTCCGACATAATCACTGAAGAAAAATGTGTGCATAAGCAAAGGAGGCAAAGAAAGCTGATGGTGCCTGGTTTTCAAAAGTGGAGTGTCTGGGGACTTAAAGACTTGAAAGTAAACAAGCAACCATCTAGCTCAGAAGCAACAAAGCCCACATGGAAGAAGCACACTAGCTTGTGGAATCATGAGGTGTCAAAGGGATGAGATATCAGGCTTCAAGGACTAAAAAGCATAACATTGCATGCTCACTTTCCTGATATGACCGCTGAGGACAAATGTGTGCATAAGCAAATGTGGTGAAGAAAGCTGATGGTGCCCAGCTACCAAAAGATATAGTGTCTGGGGTCTTAAAGGCTTGAGTAAACAAGCGTCCATTCAGCTCAGAAGCAATAAAGCCCACACAGAAGAAGCACACCAGCCTGTATGATCATGAGGTGGTGAAGGGATCCGGTGTTAGGCATCAATGAGCTAAAATTATATTACTATTAATGAGGGGGAGTACAGATTGGGGACCCAAAGCCCATCAGTAAATGAGGTGACATCCTTTTGCAGAGGGGTTACAAGGAGGAGATGAGCCAGTTAAGATACAGGGTAGGAGCTATGAAATATGCAACCTTCCTCTAGTTCCCATGCTGCCTCCCACCCACTATCATGACCCCAATTCTACCACATGAATCCAGCTAGATCAGATGTACAGTGAAGGTTGAAACATGGGAAACTTAGGCTAGATGATCCATCAAGACTAGTAATAGGAGTGGTAATACCAGGAGGGTGGAGGGATGGAGGAATAGAAAGGGAGAACCAACTTCAGGGATCTACATGTAGCCTCCTCTCTGGGACACGGACAACAGGGAAGCGAGTGTTGGGACACATTGTACAGTGTACTGGATGAAAAAAATAATTTGTAAATTAATAAGTGTTCAAGGGGAAGGAGGGGAGGACGGGTAATATAAGGAGCTGATAATGGGGGCCTGGAGGGAGGGAGAATGTTTTGAGAGTGATGATAGTAATGGGTGTGTAAGAGTGGCCTGCATACAACTAATGTTGTTAGGGATCATGATGGGAGTTGTATGGGCCCCCATAAAATAATTCAAAAAAAAAGGGAGGGGGGAGGGGAAAGGGGAAGGTTTTTTGTTTTTGTTTTTTTTCTTTTTAAAGAGGAGTTTGTACCAAGGGTTCAAGTGGAAAATGTTTGGAAATGTATGTGGTAACATGTGCAAATGTGCTTGATACAAATGATGTACTGAATGTTGTAGTAGCTATAAGAGCCTCCAATAAAATTATTAAAAAAGAATAATAGATTGGTGTTAGAAAGGGAACACCCTCCCATCTTTCCTACTCCCACATCTTATAAACAAACAGTTGACATTACTCAAAGACTTTGCAAGACTTATTACAACTAGACTTGGTGAGATGTATTTAAATGGCTACATTGGCTAAAACATCCTACCTGCAGTAGGCTATTTTTTGTTTAATTTTCATTCAAATTGTGCTTGTGAAAATGTCAAATATCAAAATCAAAATTAATTTAGGTCAAGAGGAGAATTTCTCTAGGTAGATTAGAAAGATAGATGGCAGATAGATAGATGATGATAGATAAATAGATAGATAGAGAGAGAGAGAGAGAGAGAGAGAGAGAGGTAGATAGATAGATGGTAGATATGTAATGAGGCTTCAAATTTTTCATGGATGTGTCAGGGTATAATCCTGAGCCTATTTCTCCATTGTTGACCCCGAAAGGCCTTGGGTCAACGATGGTAGCTGTACTTCATTGTGGGGCTGGCTATATGATCCTCTTTGTGCATCGACTGTTCTGAGTGGGAATATCTTCCTGAAGGCTTGGTGGACCAGGATGCACTCCATTCTCTCTTCCTACTTCTTCATTTGTTCTCATGTGCTCTGGTCAGGCATCTCTCAATCACCAAGCTACATCTTCAAGTGCTGACCTTCAAGGCAAACTCCCCTGGTGGAGAGGTGGTTACCCTTGTAGTTGGGATCGGGATTGTATGCTCAGACTCCTCCCTTGGTTCCCCACTCCATGACGTCATGCTGCATTCACATCCTGGATCACCGGGTTCAAGTTTGGTTCCTGTTTCCCTGTGGAGATATAAACAATACACTCCCCTTGGGTAGGTTAGTACCCAATTCCCTCTCTACACATCAGCATTTGCCCCATGCTCCACTCCCACTTCCCCCATTCCAGTTGGCTACCATATGTAGCCCTGAATTTGGTCTGGCCCCTGCCATACTACATGGGCCTCTCCCCAGGCATTTCTGAATATAGTAGCTACCCAAGATACCCCTTTTGCATCTTTTTAAACTGTGCTTATGTTGCACTTGTCCTTTTGTGCTTGGCTAACTTCATTTAGCATAATTTCCTCCAGTTCTTCCCATGCGGTGATGTGCTTCATGCATTCATCACTGCTTTTCAGCGATGCATAGTACTCCATTGTATGTGTGTACCACAGCTTTTTAATCCATTCATCAGTTGATGGAAATTTGGGCTGCTTCCAACTCCTTGCAATTGTGAAGTATGCTGCGATGAACATTGGAGCACAGATGTCTGATGGTGGTTTGTTGCTTGCCTTTTCTTGGTACATGCCCACTAGAGGAACTGCAGGGTAATATGTTGTTCATTTTCCATCTATTTTAGATATTTTCCGGGAAAAACACTGAGTGTGTGCAATAGAACGTAGAACTTCAGGTGGAGTGACAGGGATAATAAACCTTGGGACCAGGGAGTGGCACTCCATCTGACTCAACAAGGGGACACTCCTGGAGATCAATGAACAGACATTGAGTTATTTACAGGTTTTTATATTGTTATTATTTTTTACATTTATATATAGAATGTTGGGGTTTTTTGTTGTTATCATTGCTTTATTTTCTTTGCTTCATTTTAGGAAGCCTTTTTGGCTATATATTGTTACCTTTGCAAGTCTATCTAAATAAGATAGGCTGGATGAACAGTCTGGAGACGAAAACGATGGGACTGATGGTTCTGGGGTGGGGGCCATGGGAGAAGGGGAGGAGGGAGAAAGGAGAGGGTGTGGACCAGCCCAGGGATAAGGGTATATAAATTGATCCAAAATTAGAGACAAGGTGGATGAGAAGTCCAATTGGGATTAATCAAGAGTAATGTAACAGAGAGAAAATACTGAAACCCAAATGGAGGCTGAACATGATAGTGGGGCAAGAGGAAAGTAAAAGAAAATAGAGAAAAGAACTGGGGGGGTAAAGAGCATTTATAGAGGTTTAAATATAGGCATGTACATAGGTGCATATATTTATATGTGACAATGGGGGAAAGATCAATGAATATATACATATAGGCTTAGTAGTAGAATAGCAGATGGACATTGGACTTCCTAAGTACAAGAACACTTTGTTCTATTAAATTGGCATTCCATGATGCTCACCTTCCCTACCCGATCACTGAAGACAAATGTGTGCATAAACAAAGGTGGTGAAGAAAGTTGATGATTTCCGGCTATCAAAAGATGTAGTGTCTGGGGTCTTAAAGGCTTGAGTAAACAAGTGGCTATCCAGCTCAAAAGCAACAAAGCCCACATGGATAAAGCACACTAGCGTGCAGGACCACGAGTTGTCAAAGGGATCAGTTATCAGGGTTTAAGAACTAAAAATCATAACATTGTGTGCTCACTTTCCTGATATGATCGCTGATGATAAATGTGTGCATAAGCAAATGTGATGAAGAAAGTTGATGGTGCCTGGTTTTGAAAATATATAGCATCTGGGGTCTTAAAGACTTGAGTAAACAAGCGGTCATCCAGCTCAGAAGCAACAAAGTCCACATGGAAGAAGCACACCAGCCTGTGTGACCACGAGGTGTTGAAGGGATCCGGTGTCAGGCATCAAAGAACTAAAATTAAATCATTATCAATAGGGGGGAGTACAGATTGGTGATCCAAAGCCCATCAATAGGTGAAGCGACATCTTCTTACAGATGGGTTGCAGGGAGCAGACAAGCTAGTTAAAGTACAGTAATAACAACAAAATGTGGATCTTTCCTCTAGTTCTCAAATGCTTCCTCCCACCCACTATCATGCTCCCGGTTTTACCAGACAAGTCTGGCTAGAACAGGGGATGTACACTGGAGTCAGAAACATGGGGAATTTAGGATGGCTGTTTCCTCATGACTAGTGTTGGGAGTGGTGATACTGGGAGGGTGGAGTGGTGGTGGAGTAGAAAGGGGGAACCAATTTCAGGGATCTACATATAATCTCCTCTCTGGGGCATGGCCAACAGGGAAGTGAGCGAAGGGACACATTGGACAGTGTATGATATGAAAAAACAATAACAATTTGTAAATTATTAAAGGTTCATGGGAGGAAGGGGGAAGGGAAATATGGCGAGCTAGAACTGAGAACCTAAGTGGAGGGAGGATGTTTTGAGAGTGATAATGGCAACAAGTGTGCAAATGAGGCCTGCGTACAATTGATATATGTATGGATTGTGAGGGAGGTGTGTGAGTACCCAATAAAATGATTCATTAAAAAAAGGGGATGTGGGGAAAGAGGAGCTTATACTGAGGGCTCAAGTGGAAAATGTTTGTAAATGAATGTGGTAACATGTGTGTGCAAATGTGCTTGATACAGATGATGTATTGAAGGTTATAGTAGTTGTAAGAGCCCCCAGTAAAATTATTTTTTTTTAAGTTCATGGGCTGAGCCCTGGTGGCATAGTGGTTGTGTGTGGGACTGCGGCCCTCTGGGATGGAGGTTCAATTCCAGCAGCAGCTCCACAGGAGCAAAGGCTGGGCCTCCTGCTCCCACCACCAGAGGGCAGTGATGCCCAAAAAACAAAAACAAAAGTTTATGGAAAAACTCCCATTTAATTCCATTCTTAGGCAAAATTTTGAAGCTCTCCTCGTGTATGTGTGTATGTGTGTGTGTAAAGCTTCCCTCATGTGTACATGTGTATGTGTGTGTCAACAAACTTAGAAAGGTACAAAGCAAAAATTAAAACTCATCAATAATCAGTTAACTTTAAGCAAAGGATAATAGGTAATGCCCTCTGATAATGTGGGTGGATCTAGGATGCCAAAAGAAAATTTGCCTCAAGACTGTAACTTAGAAATTGTTTCTAAGTTTTCAGTCCATGGATCTGCTGTACACAATTTGGACTCAAAACTGCAATATCAATTCTTACCTGAGTTCCTTTTCTACTAAACAGGTAGAAGTAACTAGAATGTGAGCAGGTCAGTGAGTGAGCTAGAAAAAGAATGAGAGATTCTACATGGTGCTGTTTCTCCCCCTCTGGGTATGTAAGTATATGTGGATACTTTTTATCTATAGACTGTAATTACAATAAATTTACAATGTATCTATGCTAGGAATATATAATTATTATCTCTAGGTAACGGGATTTAGAATTTTTTTATTTTCTTCTTTGTGCCTCTCTGTGCTCTCCAATTATCTTTTTCAATTAGGAATTAAATATTAAGGGAAATTTGGCCTTAATTGGAGAGGAAAAAATTTGTACAGATGACAAGAATCCTAAGAAATATTTATTCTGTCAGTTCCAATTTTTTCCTTCTAATCTGGATCTAGAGATGATCTGTCTTTCCATCCCATACCATAACATGTCAGAAACTTCCAAGATTTTCTTTAATACCCAGAGCTCCTCTCAATGAAACCAATGCTGTTCCATTCCAAGTGAATAAATGACCACAAAAATCCACCAAGAATTATTTTCAAATCATTTTTCTTTCTTTTATCATCTCTAAATTAATTCTTGCTAAAGACAAATGATGCGACTAAACCATTCAGTTCCCAACTCTTTGGTCTAATTGAAGATTAGTTGATAATAGACTTTAGATAAATTCTCTTTCCATTGACCTAAATTAACTTTGCCTTTGAGATCTGGATTAGTTTCAACAATCACCTAAATGAAAAAATAAATAAATAAAACAAAACAATAGTCCATTGCACGTGGGAAACTGGAGCCAATTCAGACTAATACTAATAATACTTAATACTAATCTTAATACTAGTAATAAATCCTGTAGTCTTGGATCTATGTAAGCAGATTTTTTCTTCTTTAAGACCAGTGAATGGGGGGAGATAGGAATCTCCCTTTTCCAACACAACTTTTCTTTGTAGGAATCACTGTTTTTAACCAGAACGTATGTTGATCTAAGCTTGTTAGTCCTTGTTTAACAAACATACCTCAGTTCTACCTTACAAATCAGATTAGACCAGAACATGCCCACTGCTACAGATAAGAGCCTGCAACACTGGGAATGAAGGATAGATAAACCCCTCAAGGCCAACAATGAGAATAGAGATACCAAGAGAATAAGGGGAAGGTGGGGAGGGGGAGGGGGAATGGATCACAGGATCAACATATAACCCCCTCCCAGGGGAACAAACAACAGGAAAGTGGGCAACCGAGGATGATGATAGATATGAAAATAATAATCTACAACTTATCAAGAGTTCATGAAAGAGGAAGGGGGAAATGAGCCGATATTAAGGGCTCACGGAGAAAGAAAATGCTTTGAAAATGATGATGGCAGCATATGTACAAATGTGCTTGACACAATGGATGAATGTATGGATTGTGATAAGAGATGTAAGAGCCCCCAATAAAAAGCAGTTTAGAAAGAGAATTAAGCCTATAGCTTCTCAATATAAAATGAAGTAAGGATAAACGTGCTGGAAATGGGAGAAGGTGGTTTGGGGTTTGAGTTTCTAGTCTTTTCTAAAATTTGTACAATCTAGTTTTATTCTGATTTCAACCTAGAATAATAGATATTTCCTGTGTCTCACTTGTATTCTAAAATAGAGGTTGAGAGAGAAGTCCAAAAGTATTGCTACAAAGTTATAGAATTCCTTCTTAAATAAAAATGAAAACATGTGGAGCTATTGTTTCCCAACATATCTTCCAGTGAGGTCTATCCCCTTCCTAAGGCAGTATTTCCATCCAACTATTCTGCACTTTTTGATTTACTTTCTATCAAAAGATAGTTATGGTATCCTCAAGAAACTCAAGTTCTCTTCAATATTCTTTGATATTGAGGAACACAAGTCTGGAGGGGGGAAATCAGGCCTGGCAAATGGATGGGGTAAAGTTTCCTGATGAAGTTCTCAAGGACAGCCCTTCCTACCCTTGAAAGTGAGCAGATACATTGTCCTGGTGGGAAAAGGGAAAAAAATCTCTCAATTTCTTCCCCCTTTTCTCACCAATTCAGTTTTCTTAAGATTTCTTTATAGCAAGCCCTCATGGTCATCCTGTGTCTGTTGAGACAATCTACCAAGATTATAGTTATTGTTAAGTCCATGGAGTCTGTTCTGACTCATGGTGTCCCTAAATACAATACAGCTGATATCATCACCCCTGCTTACACTGTTTGCTCAGTCAGTCATTCCCGTGTTGGAGGCCATTGTTGCGATCTTGTCAAGATGACCTCTTGACGGGGTGTAGGGGGCGCGTCCCAAAATGCGGTCACCATTACCTTGTGAGCTGAACTCTCTGCCGTAAATTTAACTGGTCCCACCACCATTTCAAGTGGATCTTTTTTATTTAAGGACACCATTTTGAGGCTAAGACAAGTACATTACTGAGGAAACATATTTGCAGCCGTCCACTGCTCGTAGTGATATATTTGCAATCACTTCGTTTGAATAAAGTTGTACATGTATGAACTGGAGCAACACTGTTTTCTTCATCTTCATATTGTTTAGATAGAATGCATACTCATTTAAGTGAGCTAAAGCCATTATGTCAATAATAACACTTGAAAATGTACAAATATACCTGAACTTTCTCCCAGACTTTTCATGTTCTCCACCAAATTCCTGTTAACAAAGCTTTCTAAATTTGATTGCCTTTCATGTCAGTGCTTTACTGTTCCCTGGGTGATGCATCCCTCGATGACCCCTCTATGAGGGGATGTCCCATTGTCTACAAAAGGGCTCTTACACCCTTCGTTCTCAACAGTATGGCATTTGTTTGTTTGTGGCCTTCTGATATCTGTTTCCCGGGCCTGACAATACCTCAGGATCACACAGTCTGATGTGCTTCTTCCTTGTAAGCTTCTTGCTTTCCTGCTAGATGGTCACTTGTTTAACTTCAGTCCTTTAAGACCCCAACACTATGTCTTTTGATATCCAAGCACCATCAGTTTTCTTCACCACATATGCAACGTGCACCCATTTTGTCTTCAGCAATTGTGAAAGGAGGGTGAGCATTACAAAATGCCAATTTGTTAGAACAAAGTGTCCTTGCATCAAGGGAGGGTATAAACAGAGGCCTGAGATGTGCTCAGTACCTCGGTGTTTTGCCATATAAATATATGTACATAAGCAATACTTCTATTTTTATGAATAATGTATTTACATATGTACACACCATGCATAACTTTGCTTCCTAGATCATTCCTCTGTCTCCTTTTACCTTCCTCCTGCTCCAGCATCATACTTGTCCTACTTCTGCCTCTTTGTAACTGCTCTCAGCTAGATTGCAGTTGCTCCAACACCTCCAGGATCTTCAAGTCATCCTTGTTATAGATTTTAATTCCCTAGTTGGTCCCCTGTCTATGGTATTGTTTGATCACCCCTTCCCTCTCCTCCTTCTCCCCCAAGTCCCTCCAGGACATTGATCCCTTTGCTTTCTAAAGCTTGCATCCCATCCCTATCTTACACAAGTAGGCAAACTAACAATAACAGAGACAAACAAAAAGAAAACAAATACATAATTCCAGGTCTGTCCCTGACCTTTATGACTAGCTCCCCACTCATCCTGGGGGAATTCCATTCCGGGAGCTGCCTCTCCTACCCTGAAGTCTTTTGGGGGGCTCTTTAGAGGCTCTTTGGCGTGGCTTTGCACCTGTTACTGATCAATTATGTCCCCTTCTTGGTTCGCCCTGCTGTGGGGGGTTCAGACTAGACTAACTCCTCACTGTGTGTCCCCAGTATTGTCGTCTGCCTTCACATGCTCCAGTAAAGGGACAACATGTCTTGAGCTGTTGTCCATCCTACAGTCCTGTAGGACTGTCTGTGTTAGCAGCTGCATGCAGGGACATCATCCTCCAGGTGACATGTGCTCTAGACCATCCCTTTCTCTTTTTCCTTCTTGGTTTGCTTCCGTGTGGGTGTAGCCTGCTGGTCCCTCTCCCCACCCTGCAGGTTTAGTCTTGTTCTCTGTAGCACATACTTCTAGGGAGGAGGTCAGTTTGACTCTGACTGAGGCCAGCCCTGTAGCCCAGTGTTTTCATTCATTTCTCCATGTAGTTACATTGCTTGATAGGTCTGGTGCACCATGATGGGGTTCCAACTCTATGGAGACATAACCAATACGCTGTCTCTGGGTGAGTGAGTGCCCTGCTTCTGTCCCCCACTCCCATCATTTCCCCCACCTCTCCCCCTTCCTTTCCCTGTGTTGGAATAAAATGCACCCCCCTGGGTTTGGTCTGACCTCCACTTCAACCCATTTAGTGTGAAATAAGTGGCTTTTCTTCTATATTTACTGTGCTGATTATACAAGGACTCATTTTGTACTCACCCCTGTGTGATAAGCTGACTTCGCTTAGCATATTTTCCTCCAAATCCTCCCATGAAATGACATGCTTTTTAGTGATGTATAGTATTCCATTGTGCTATGTGCCATCTATCAATGGAAGTTTAGATTGTTTCAAATTCTTTGTGATTGTGAATTGCACCCCAATAAACATTGAAGCACAAATGACTAGCCCGTGGTTTATTTCTCACCTCTACTGGGTCTATGTCCTGCAGAGGGATAGCTGGGTCATAAGGTAGGTCAATTTCCATTTGCTTTAAATATCTTCAGAACACTTTCCACAGAGGCTGTACATACCAATACAACCACGAGAGATGGAGGACAGTTCCTATCTCGCCACAACCCTTCCAACATTTGTTGCTCTTTGATTTTCTGATTTGGATTATCCTCAAGAGTGTTAGGTGAAATCTTATGGTTATTTTAATTTGCTTTTCTCTGATGGCTAATTATCTGGAACATTTTCTCATATGTTTATTAACAATTCAGGGCTCTTCCCTAGTGAAATTTCTTATCAGACCTTATGCCTGCTTCCTTGGGTGTTAACTGTTTTCCTCTTTTGGCAGGTTAGGAAGGTATAGTAGATTTTAGTAATAAGCCCTTTGTCTTTTGTATCATTGCTAAATATCCTCCGACACTCTGTAGGTTCTCTTGTTACCTTTTTGGTGAAGTCTTTTGATGCCCATAGGTGTTTTATCCTTAGTATATCCCACTTGTTTATTTCAGGTTCACCTGTGTGTACCCTTCCCTATTGCAGGTAGCCTAGGTATTCCCTGAGTCAGATTCTCAGGTTTGTCCCCATTCCTCTGTCCTGATAGTTTGGGGATTTACTTCCAGGTCTGTGATCCATCTTTAGTTTGTTCTTCTTCTTGTGAAGTCCACATCATGTTTCATTTTTCTACATATGGATCTCCATTGTTTCCAGCACCGCTTGTTTAGGAGGGCATCCGCTTCCTGCTTGATGCTTTTGATGTCCTTGTCAAAGATCAGTTGTCTATTACTGATGGTTTTATTTGGGGGATTTCTGTTCTTTCCATTGGTCTGAGTCTATGAATACTAATGCCATGTTGTTTTGACCATTGTGACTGTGTAGTAGGTGCTAAAATCAAGGAAAGAAAGTCCTCCAACTTTGTCCTTCTTCTTGTAGAACTATATGCTAATTCTGGGCTTCTTCACTCTCCATATGAAATTGGTGGCCAGCTTTTCCAATTCTTTGAAGAAGGTTATTGATATTTGAGTCAGGATGGTGTTAAACTTATATGGTGCTTTGGGTAAGATTGACAGCTTTAATATATTGAGTCTTCTGATCCACAAGAGAATGGGATATTCTTCCATTTGTGGAGATCACTTTTGGCTTCCTGCAGTAGGGTCCTGTAGTTTTCCTTGTATGTCTTATTGTAGGGGGTGGGTGTGGGAGTTAAATATATACCAAGATATTTCCATTTGTTCTTGGTTATCGTGAAGGACACTGCCTTCTTGATATTCTCTTCCATGGTCTTGTCCGATGTATATAGCAAACCAATAGACTTATATTTATTGATCTTGTATCCTAACACTCTTCCATATTCCTCTATCACTGTCAGTATTCCTGTTGTGGAGCTTTGGGGATTTTCAATGTACAGAATCATGTCGTCTGCAAATAGTGATAGTTTCACCTCCTCCTTTCTGAGTTAGATACCTTTAATGTCTTTCTGCTGTCTTATTTTGTTAGCTAGGGCTTCTAGTATGATGCTGACTAAAAATGGGAACAAGGAGCATCCTTGTCTTGTCCCATTTTTCAATGGGATTGTTGTGTCTTTTCTCCATCAACTAAGATGTTGACTGTTGGCTTTTTGTAGATCGCTTGTATTAACTTGAGGAGTTTTCTTTGCATTCCTATCTTTTTGAGGGTCTTAATTAGAAATGAGTGTTGGATTTTGTCAAATGTTTTATCTGAATCTATCGATATTATGTTATTCTTATATATTTTTTTTATTGTTTAAAGTAAACTTGCTAGTCACAAGACTAAGTCCATTTCAGTTTTACTTTCCTCCTTTTTTCTTTGAGTCACTCAGATCACTGTTTAAGTTTGAGGGCTAAGGAATCTGGAGTGATTATACTTTTTCTTATCAATGTGGCGTATTGTATTGATGGATTTTCAGATACTAAGCCATCCCTGCATCCCTTGGTTGAATACTACCTAATCATGGTGGGCAACAAGTTTTATATACTTTTGTATTCTATTAGTCAATTGTTAATATTTTGCATCTATAGTCACTGGAGATATCTGTCTGTACTTCTCTATTCCTACAGTATCCTTGCCTGATTTGGGTATCAAAATTATAATGACTTCACAGAATGAGTTTTGGAATTTGCCATCTTTTTCTATGCTCTGGAATGATTTGTGGGGAATTGGTGTCAGCCCTTCCCTGAATGCTTGGTAGAATTCTCCTGTGAAGCCATTTGGTCCAGGAGCTTTTTTTGTTGTTGATAGTTTCTTGATAGTCATATGTATTTCTTCCTTCACTGTGGATCTATTGAGGTGCTTGACCCATATCTCAGATAATTATGGAAGGGTTGTTTTTTCAAGTATTTGTCCAGGTGTCTCACTTTATTAAATTCATTAAGGGGAACTGGTCACAGTTATCTACCTATAGTCTCTAAGAAACATGAAAAAATAATCATTTACAAATTAGCAAAGGTTCATGAGGGAAGGAGAATGGGGAAGGGAGGGAAAAAATGAGGAGCTGATACCAAGGGCGCAGTAGAAAGAAAATATTTTGAAAATGATGATGGCAATAAATGTACAAATATACCTAACATAAAGGTTGGATGTATGTATGGATGGATTGTGATAAGAGTTATAATGAGGCCCCAACAAAATGGTTTATTAAATAAAAAATTTAAATACCAAGGGCTCAATAGAAAGTAAACATTTAGAAAGTAATGATGTACAAATATGCTTGATACAATTGATGTATGGACTGTTGTTATAAGAGCTGTTTAAGAGCCCCCAGTGAAATGATCTTTCAATAATGATAACAAAAATCCAGACTTTCATAGTACTTTGTGACTATCCTTTTAACCTTGTTGGGGTCTGTGATGGGCAGGTTTGTTATGCCAATGTAGCCACAGAAGATTTGTTGGTCCGTTGTGATGGCATGACCAATGAATACACGGGGAGAATTAAAGGGCAGAGATAGGAAGGGCTCCGCGAGTCTCTCTCTCTCTCTCTCTCTCTCTCTCTCTCTCTCTCTCTCTCGCTTTCAGATCTTTGGACCAGACAGCTGCTTTGTTCGTCCTATGCCTTGACCTCCGAGCAACACTACCCGTGGGACACCTAATCGTGGACTGTGGAGCTGTGAGTTGAGGTTCCTTCACGCCATACTTCGCCATGCTCCTGGGACATACATCTCTTGAGCTGGGTCTGTTGGACTCTGTCATATGACTGACTGTTGATGACCTGCTCTGCTGTTTGCTGCCTGTGACCAGATAGGCTGAATTGCTCTACAGAGGACTACTCAACGGCCCTCAAGACTTGAAGGACGGCCAGTCTTCTGTCTCACACAAGTGAGTTGCACCGAGCAATTTGTACTGTTTTATAGATTACTTAACTGTTTCTTTCTTATCTTATATACTCTTCTTTCTACATAAATATATAAAGAAAATTACGAGTGTCCTGGTTTTATCTCTCTAGAGAACCTCCTCTGACACAGGGTCCACTGTGATTTCCCTCTTTCATCTCTCATCCTGGCTGTTGGTGTTTGCTCCTTCTTTCCCTTGATCAGGCTTGCCAGTAGTCTGTTGATTCTGTTGATCCTTTCAAATAAGGATGTATAGATTCTTTGTATTGTTCTGTCTTCCCACTGGTTTAACTCTGCCCTGATTTCTTTTCTTTTGCTATGGGGGGGGGAGGGGGTTCTGTTCACTCTTCTAGTTGCTACAAGTTTTTTGAGAGTGTTATTATAAGTCATAAGTCTCTTCCTTTTTCATATATGCACTTATTGCTATCAACTACCTCTGATAACTGCTTTTGCACTGTCCCAGAGGTTTAGGTATGCTATATTCACATTCTCATTAGTTTCTCGAAACTACAGAATATCTCTTTGGTGTCTCAATATCCTCATCCTCATAGGTAAAATGGCAAGAGGTGGGGGTTTCAATGAGATTGCATCCATACATATTGGCAAACTTCATGTCAACTCATAAGTATCCATTCTTACCTGCTATTCAAAGGTATTTTTCCTCACTTACTATGTTCTTTATTATTTTCAGTATTCTATTATTTCTTCTGATTATAGATTTCTGACTACAACTCATGCTACTTGCAACACTGTAGAAATTCTTGGGAATGTACTATCCATCTCCCATAATCTCATCTAACATACCATTTCATGAGATTATGAGTCTATTTAATTGCACTTTAGGAATCAAGGGCCTCCTCTCCTCATGCAATAAAAGCCACAATGGAAGAAAAGACCAACCATGGTTTCTAAGTTTTTTATGTACTCTCCATTTTATTCCCTACCAAAAGTCTGATTGAGTATAGTTATTTCAAACTTGAACTCAGCACTTTTTCCAAGCAAGGCAATCCATGCATACAAATAGCAATTTGGCATACCCTTGCACTAAGTTGATATTCAATATAAAAGTGTGTTACAAGAAGCAAAGGATCAAAAATTGTAATAAGGTAAATGAGGGGGGAATTATAATGGAGTTCAGACCCAACATTGAGCTGTCCAAATCTATTTTTTATATGTAGGCTTAATTTTACCAGAACTGCTTGCTTAGCTTCACATAAATCTACAAGTAAAAAAGTTACATTCACGTAAAGAAATATGAACTGAAATGTGTAGCTACAGCAAGATTTTTAGAAGTTCACTTCTCATCTGTCTACATGAGCAAAATTGTTTCACTAATGTTCTTTCTGATTCATTGCTTCTACTTTGTGACAGTTTTAGATGGAGCCCCCCCAAAACTAAAAGGTCTCTTTTGTGGCAGGGATAACAGTTTGCTCTTCATAATAAGTTGGGGGGGGGGGTGAAGATAGGATGATCAGACCCTATGAAGATGGGATAGTGCCGCCTTGCAAGTTTTCCCTTAGCCACTAACTCTGCTAAGTTGGAGTAGAACCGCCATATTCAGAGGTGTTCCAAAGAAAGTAGGCTGTGTGCAAATCCTGCTAGATGGCTGCTCTATATCCCTTTGCTTAAGACCATTGAATCCTGCACAGTTGAGGGAAAACAAATGTGACACAGACAAGATGCTCCGAAGGGATGCTAGATACCATCACCACCATACTCTCCTTTTCTCCCAAACCACTCTCTTTTACCGTTCTATAAAAGAAAATTGGGCATACTCCCTATTCAATTATGGTCTTCCTTGGACTGGGCATACATTATCTTTAATTGTAAATAGGCTGCATCATCATGCAGACCTGGTTTCTCAATCACCATTGCCCAAAAGGATTTTCTGGATCAATTCCACTGAGCTAGGAGTGGTTACCTGAGGTTATACCTTAGAAAGAGCATCATCAATCCAATTGCACTAGATTTGAGCATGTCATGAACAGAAAACCAGCAACTTCCCTAGCATAGGTTTTAGGCTCAAACTGGGGGTGCCAAACCAGTAATGATGAAAGCCAACATCAGGACTTCACAGCCAAAAAAGTCTTCCACTGAAAACAAATTAATTCATGCTGTATGGACTTTTTGTATTCTTACATGTAAATTGTCTTTCAAAAACTATACTGGTGTACTATTATCAAAAAGAGAATAAGAATATGAGCAAGTAATTGGCAAGGGGTGATACATTATCATAGAGAAAGGCACACATCCTTAATTTGGGGAATCTAAATAGTTTTTGTTGTAAACCAGTGTTTCCTTGGCTGAATTTCATGGATTTTATTTTAAAATTCAGTGTCTTTTACATAATAATTCTCTTCTCTTTGGTCTTGTAGCTACCTCTATATATAGCTCTATATAAATATTCTATTGCATGAGTATATGTTGGGGAAAATCTCAGATAGATGCTTGTAAAAGCAATCTTCATTTGTGTTTATGTAATGCCTGCCTTGGTATCACTACAAGGAACAAGAGAAGTACTGTCATCATTCTTAACGCATCTCGTAGATTACAAAGCCTTCTTCATATAAATAGGGAAAGTGAGAAATTAAAGGTTTCCCTAGTATGGTCAATGTTCCAATGTCAATCAGTTGAAATCCTACCACTCCAATGGAATTTTCTTCAACATTAAACCCCTAAAATGACCCCACACACTCTAAAATCTCCCAGATCTTTCATCCTTTTCACTTATGTGCCCATGGGAACATGAATACCCTATTGCTTAATAAAATTTCTTTCTCCATAATGTAGATGGTCTCAGTTCAAAAGATATTGGGGGTGTGAAGGCTGGTAATATAGAGAATACCTACTTTGGACATGTTGTCAGGAGAGACCAGTTCCTGGAGAAGAATATCATGCTTGGTAGAGGGGAAGCTAAAAAGTGGGAGGCCCTCATCTTTAATGGCTAGATATAGCACCTGTGACTAGAAGCTCAAGCATAAGAGAAAAAAAAGGAAGATGGCACAGGACCAGGTAGTATTTAGTTCTATTGGGCATCGGTTTACTATGGGTCCAAACCAATTCAACGGCACCCAGCAACAACACTTTAGAGAAAATACAGTGGTATTAAACTAGAACACCTGTGCATTAAATGCATGCCGCCAACAACTTCCCCTTTTCACATTTCTATTAAAGTAGTTTGATTAAAAAGCAATTGGTGAGGTAGCCCCTGAAGCTGGCCTATCAAGATAGAGACCAGAGCTCCAACACTTCAATGGCTCTGGCATCACCACTACAGCTTTGAGTAGGATGCAGCACCTTGGAAAGAGGTGATATCAAGCTATTTCTTCAGCCTGCATGCAATGCTATTACAGCACAGTCATTCTCTAAAGAAAATCTTCTTAGAAAAAGGGTGCTTCTGAACAACCACAAAATAAAACATTGATACTTTGAGTCAGCATGCCTTCCTAATCCAATCACTACATATATTGGTTTGCAGTGTTATTGAAACATCGATTCTTTAGTACCTGTCCAACAACAACAACAAAACTAAAAATATGGTACTTTCCAAAAGAATCCACTTTCAAGAAGTTGAACTATCCCCCACTCCCTCATCCATTGAGGTGCTCTCCACAAAGGAATCCTCCTGTTCTTACCTGGCATTCACAGTTTCTGTATATTGAACTATTCTTCAGATAAATCAGTAGGTTACTAATAATGAACTGCATTTCTAAAAAGAGTCTGTAAGGAATTCAGTGCTGAGAGAAAGCCTAGACCTATCACAGATGAACTCAAACCACAGAGCTATACATTCAGTGTAACTGTTATAAATTAATGGTTTCCCATCAAAAATGATAAATTTTACTGAGTGGCATCATAGATCCTGCAGCCAGATGTGTTGTGTATTCATGTGATAACAGAAGATGAATGCCGTCTGCATATATCATCCTGAATTTGGTTCTTTATGAAATATTGAATTTCTCCTTTTGCTTTTGAGTTTATCAAAGCCAAAATACATCACCCATTCTTTATGTGAAAAATAGATTTTAACTCATCATTCACAGATACTTTTTTCTCTCAAATGCTCAGTCTTTTCTTCTCCTCTCCCTTAAGTCAAGACACTTTATAATTTTACCTATGCTACCAAGGAGATAAAACAAAGCTTTTAGATATCAATATGAAGCGACTGAAAATGCAAAGAGGGTTTTTTTTCTCAAAAACAATTTGGTGCATTAATTTTCTACAAAGTTCCTCTCAGATGTCATTAAATTCAACACACTGTGCAGATGGGAAAGACTGACTATTGAAACAATTAACTATTGTGAGTCATTTCCTCAATCTGCTTTTGTTTTAGCCAATATGTCAAGTGGTGACAGACACTGTTAAATTTCACAAGCTCTACTGTCTTCCTGGAAACAGAATAATACAATTGACTTAGCTCAGCTTGATAAATCTGCCAAACTAATGGTGGGGCTTCTCCTACTTTTCAGTGCCAGAAACCAAAGATGTTATGCAGAGACTATTCAACAAGAAGAGCACAAAGTCCATTTTATTTTCTCTGACTGATCCCACTTGATCACCTGCTGGTTCCTAACTTCCCAACCCCTTTGAAGCAGAACTAAAATGAATAACGTAGAAATTTCATTTATTCACACTCACTGCCTCTCACTAATGCTATGAGTTTTCCTGAAGGTTGCCACGTGGTTTAGTTCATTTTGAAAGTATATAATGGTAGATAACTTGGTTTGCCACTTACTGTATTAGGTGACTTTTCGATTATCAGAAGTCACTTGCCCTATATTAACTAAAACTTTAGCTGATTTATATCCATAGTTCTACTATCTGTATACAAACCTGAGGGGGGGGGGTGGCAGTGAATGGTGGAGGAGAAGGTGCACTTCCATCAAGTTGATTGCAACATATAGTGACAGAGAAGAACTGCCTCATAGAGTTTCCAAGGCAGAATTCTTTATGGAAACAAATAACCTCATCTTTCTCTTATTGAACAGTTGCGGGGCTTGAACCACCAACCTTTATTTGCAGCCACATGTTTTAGCCACTATGTCACCAGGTCTCCATCTACCATTCATGTACCTCATGCCACTTGTATGTCTAAAGAAGGGGGAAAACCACCATGATTGATGTCTCATGATGGTCTTGTTCGAATTAGGAAAAGATATTTCTTTGTGGCTTCTCTTACACATGTTTCTCAATCCTGGTTCCTTTATCACTCTCTTAGTGACCTGCCACAGTTGCCCACTGCCTAACAGAACAGTTCTGACTGACTCTGGAGGAAAAGGTACAGTAGGTTTTTGTGGTGAAGGGTAATTACTGATGGTTCTTGTATCCTTTTTTCTAGAACTCCCACCAAATGATTGGCTGGCACCATGCAAATAAGATGTGGCAGATTCTAAGTCATGGATTGGTTGGTTGTGTCATTCTTCCAGGTATAAAAGCCATCTCAGAAGAAAGAACGGAGAGAGTCCAGGACTATCAGGAAGAACAGTCACCAGTGATATCCTTATGTGAAGTGATGAAGGCAGCAGAGGTCACAATGCAGAGATCAAAAGACAACATGAGGAGCCTGCTCACCTGAGATTATGTGGCAGTGAGTCAAAGTGAGGGTATCAAAGTGAGGGAATCAGCAGCTAATGGGCCATATCATTGAGAGGCCGAAGGAGACTTGGCTTATTGTGGGAACAGATCCAGCCCGCAGGGAAGTGAGGGAGAGGGAGTCCGTTTCAATCATACACACAGACTCGGGAGACCTGGCTCAGTAACACAGATCTGGCTTTATTGCAGCTTTTGCAAGGCTTAAATAGGTCTCATTGACCAATCAGATCACAATTCCAGGTTTCCAAACATTTTTGTATATGGCCACAGGTTTGCAGCATGAAAAATGATTGGCCCACACTGTGGGCTATGTAAATGAGATGTGACTGGCTGTGCTATGTGAATGAGGTGGAGCTGGCTGAGTTAGCCGTCCAATCATATTACAGGATTTTACTGCCCAATCATTCCAGGATCTTAGCTGTTACTAGGGGGAAGTTGGAAGCATTCTGATAGGCTGTGTTTCAGATGCTGTCAGGTGAGCTGGCCTGGGGTCTTATTGCAAGCATGGATTCCAGCTACCTAAGGGCATGGATGCCCAGCGACTTCAAGACCACTCCAGGAGACACAGCAGCATCCTGCACTTTGTACACCTTTCTCCCAGATCCACAGGTCCTGTCAAGAATACCCCCACAGCTTATGACTAAGAAGATACACTGTTGTGGACCCCTGACTGTGTCCTTACTTTTTACCAATCCTGGTTTGTGACACTCTGACATCATCCCTAATAAATTCCCATAATGTTGAATATTAGATGTGGGTGCTGTGTGCCTGCAGACTTGGATTATGGAACCCGGGAGAGAAGCAGATTGCCAGGGGAGAAGAAGGAGAAAGAAAGATGGAGGGTGGAGGCACATCAGCCTTCTGCCCTATAGCTGGTGAGGAGTTGGAGTTGGAATCTCCCTCTCTATAATAAAGCCACAAAAATCTGGATTGACCCCGCTATTTTCTCAGACCACAGAAACCCAGGGCAGGCTGCAGACAACTCCCGGCACAGAAGATCAAGCTCAAAAGGAGTCACCATACCAAATCTTGTAAAGGCATAAAATGGTTTAGCAATTGGTGTGCAGGAATAAGCCAATGGTTGGGCTTCTAGCAGTAATCAGAAAGTTTGTCTAAAACCAGAAAAAAAAACAGAAAATACACAATCCCATGGACCAGTCTCACTTTAAACTTATGACTAACAACCTCAAATGTGTCTTTAATGTCCCTAATACATGTATTCTCCTCCAATGTTCCTCAATGACTTTTCAAACTTCTAAGTCATCTGTTTCCATTCATTCTGATTTTCCCTCACTTAAGGAAAAGAAGATGGAAGCAATCACAAGCTCTTTCTATCATGGCATTTACCTACCTGGCGACATCTTCACCCACACAGTCGGTTTTCCATCTATGAATACACCATCCCTGCACCTATCTAAAATCAGTTCCTCCCACTTGAGCCCTGGGTCCTAGGACCACCTCCTACCACCTCAAAGGTATGGATCTAGTAGCACAACTTCTCTTTCTACATCATCGCAAACCCCTCTCTACTAGATTATTTCCATATTTTTCTTCTCTTTTCACCACAGCACTTTTCTTTCTCCTTACACATGTTGCTAGAGCCTATTGATCGCACATAATAGTAGAAAACCAAAATTTGTTATGTCATCTCAAAGAGTTGAGAATTGCATACAAAAAAAACCCCTAAACCCTTTACATAAATTAAAAGAATGAGTAAATTTACTCATTCAAACCATTTTCCAACTAAAGATAAGTAACAGATCCTGGGGCTCCAGGAGACAACTTCAGTGAAAGAAAGGACACCTGATGCCAAGGTTCAGATTCTCCTGCCCCTCAGGCTGCACACAGCAGGGACTGGTTGCTTCTGATTGGCCTCCAGGCGATCCTGGTACCCACAGGTCTTCCCGTGACCACTGTGCACAGACTGGCCAGGCCTCCTCCACCCCTATTGCTGGTGCTAGGGTTGAAATCAAAGGATGTACAGAGGGCACTGAACACAGACCAGAGGGACCATTAACGTGAATACAAAGTTAAGATCAGCAACAAGTTCGACGATTGGTGCTGCCGACAGAGAGGGCTTCAAGGCCAATTCTTTCTAAGGCTTCTTCCAGTTTCATGAGACCAGCATGAGGGACTGACCTGCACTGTACCCAGTTTATGCCACAGATGGTAGCATCCATGGACAGTCTGTCTAGAAGCACTTGCAGTGGACGAGAGAGGGGCCCGACTCCTGCATGATGATCCACATTTGCAGGAATGTGGACAGCGAGAACAGGATGGAGCCACTGATCCACCCGGAGCACTTGCTTTCAGAGGGAGCAATGGTCTTGATCTTCATAGTGTTGGGTGCCCACACTGTGCTCTCCTTCTGCATGCGGTCTGGTGGTGGTGGTCCCACAGGACAGCACTGTGTTGGCATACAGGTCCTTCCAGATGTCCATGTCACACTTCATAATGGAGTTGAAGGTGGTCTCATGGATGCTGCAGGAGCATCAAGGCAGCAGAAGCGCTCATTGCCAATGCTGATGCCCTGGCCATCAGGCAGCTCGTAGCTCTTCTCCAGGGATGAGAAGGAGGCGGCGGTGGCCATCACCAGCTCAAAGTCCTGGGCAATGTAGGAGAGCTCTTCCTCGATGTCTCGCAGGATCTCCCACTAGGCCGTGGTGGTGAAGCTGTAGCTCTGTCAGGATCTTCATGAGGTTGTCGTCAGTAAGATCCAGATGCAGAATGGTGTGGAGCAGGGTGTAGCCCTCACCAATGGGCCTGGTGTGCTTGACATCGACCCAGAGTACATGATAATGCCTGTGGTGCAAGCAAAGGCAGAGACAGCATGGCTGGGATGACCACGTGCATGGCCGCGGTGTTGAAGGTCTCAAACATGATCTGGGCCATCTTCTCTTGGTTGACCTTGGGGTTCAGGGACACCTCCATCAGCAGCACCAAATGCTCCCCAGAGGAGACACACAGCTTGTTGTAGAAGGTGTGATGCCGGGTCTTCTCCAGGTCGTCCCAGTTGGTGACGATACCACGCTCAATCCGGTACTTCAGCATCAGGATGCTGCACTTGCTCTGGGCCTCATCACCCATGTAGCTATCCTTCTAGCCCATGTCCACCATGACACCCTGGTGCCAGGGGCGTCCGATGATGGACTGGAAGACACGGTGTGGGGATGTCTTCACCTGCAAAGCTGGTCTTGCAAATACCTGAACCATTGCCGGTGACCAGCGAGGCGATTTCTTCTTCCCTGGTGACCAGAGAGATCATGTAGACTAATGTCTCTCAAATTAGAACCAACACTGGAATCCTATGGGGATCACCAATAACAGAGTCCTTCCCCTCCAAAGTTCCTGATTTAATTGGTCTAGGGTGTATCCCAGGTATTAGTATTTTGTACATATCATGTTGTATTAATGAGCATCCAAAGTTAGAAATACTGATCTCAGCTAAGTTGCTCACTAAATAATGAATGGCCAGAGAGGTGAAATAGCTCATCCTACCACAGACAAATTGTTAATGGGCAGATTCAAGACAAAAAATCCAGCTCAGCTGATTCCTGGTCTAGTGCTCTTTTGGCAACATCAGACAATATGTCATACACACACAAATGTAATCATTGGCAAGGGCTGTGAATGGCACCGTAAGTAATGAACTTGCTAATTGTTCATCCCACTGAGGCTATTGGCCTCTTAGTCTTGACTCACAATAGGAGAATTCAAAACCAGGAGGCTGGGAAGGCGAGTCTAAGAGGGAATGGGAAGAAACCCAGCCATGATACCCACAGCAGATGTTCCCGACACTTTTGGAATGGAGAGGGACCCGGGGGAGGGTGCTGAAGAGCAGCATGAGGTATGGTGTGATGAATGGAGCTGTCTTTTTCCCATTACAGGAACATAGTACGTTTCAAGAAACAAATCAGAAACCTAGAATGATTAATTGTGTGGTCCACAATGAGTCCTGTTGTGTTTGCCTATGAATCCCTTTGCTCTGCAGATCAGACGCACCAGGTACAGAGAAAACACCTGGCTATGATGAACCCCCTGAAATGCTTAGCAGTCCAGTGCAAAAAAAAAAAGTGAACAATGGTTGAACAGTATAAAGGGAATTAAAGTTGAAGACAACACTTTTACAATGGGATAAGAATGAAAGCATCCCTTCTATTTAACATCAATCCAAGCAACTGTGAGAATATGAAATTGTTTTCTCTTTTTTAGAAAAGTTTGACATCGAGAAACAAGATGCTTTTAGGGATTCGTAACTTCAGTCTTATGCATTCTCTTGTACTGATCCTACTGGTAAAGACTGCTCCCTTAAGCATGAGCAGTAAATAGCACAGCAGTGGAACTCACTGATTCTTGGGTCCAATTGCACATTTTCTTTTTTTACCTTTAAAATGCTTTCCTCTTTTGATTATTTTAAATCATTTTATTGGGCACTCATACAATTCTTATCACAATCCATCTATTGGGCACTCGTAAATTCTTAACACAATCCATCTATCCATCATGTCAAGCACATCTCTACACTTGTTGCCCTCATCACTCTCAAAACATTTTGTTTCTACTTGAACCCATGGTATCAGCTCCTCATTTTATCCATCCCTCCCAGCTCTCCCCTCCTTCATGAATCCTTGATAATTTATAAGTTATGATTTTGTCATATCTTACACTGTCCAACATCTCCTTTCACCCACTTTGCTGTTGTCCATCCCCCAGAGATAAGGTTAAATGTAGATCTTTATCATTGGTTCACCCTTTCTACCCAATGTTCCCTCCACCCTCCTAGTATTGTCACTCTCACCAATGGTCCTGAAGGGTTCATCTCTCCTGGATCCCCTGTGTTTCGAGTTCCTATCTGTGCCATTGTACATCCTCTGGTCTAGCCAGATTTGTAAGGTAGAATTTGGACCATGATAGTGGTGGGGAGGAAGCATTTAAGAACTAGAGGAAGGTTGTAAGTTTCATCATTGTTACACTGCACCCTGTTTGGCTCATTTCCTTCCCATGACCTTTCTGTAAGAGAATGTCCAGTTAACTACAGATGGGCTTAGGGTCCTCAATCTGCACTCCCCCACATTCACTATGATATAATTTTTTTTGTTTCTTGATGCCCAATACCTGATCCCTTTGACACCTCATGATCACACAGTCTGGTGTGCTTTTCCATGTGGACTTTGTTATTGCTGAGGTAGATAGCCACTTTTTACCTTCAAGCCTGTAAGAGCCCAGATGCTATATCTTTTGATAGTCGGGCACCATCAGCTTTCTTCATCATATTTGCTTATGTACCCATTTGTCTTTAGTGATCATATGGGAAAGTGAGCATAGAATAATATGATTTTTTATTTCTTGATGCCCAATACCTGATCCCTTTGACACCTCGTGATCACACAGTCTGGTTTGCTTCTTCCATGTGGGCTTTGTTGCTCCTGAACTAGATGGCTGTTTATTTATCTTTAAGCCTTTAAGACTCCAGACACTGTATCTTTTAATAGACAGGCACCATCAGCTTTCTTCACCAAACTGGTTTACACACCCGCTTTGTCTTCAGTGATCATATCATGTAGGTAAGCATCATGGAATACCATTAAGTAGAACAAAGTATTCTTGCATTGAGGGAGTACTTGAGTATCCCTCTGCTACCTTAATACTAAACCTATAAATATATGTACATTGATATATTTCCTTATCGTATATAAATATATCTACATAGGTACATGTCAGTATTCAGACTTCCACAAATGCCCTTTGTCTTTTAGTTCTTTCCTCTATTTCTTTTTACTTTTCTTTCATTCCACTATTGTGCTCAGCCTTCATTAGGGTTTCAGTAATTCCTCAAGGTTACATTACCCTTGGTCAAACCCTACCAGGCCTTCTACACCCTCCTCATCACTGATTTTTGATCACTTGTTTTTCCCTTGTCCCTGAATTTGTTAACACAACTTCCTTTCCCCTACTTCCCCTCTCCCATGTCCCACCAGAACTTTTGGCCCCGTTGTTTTCTCCCCCAGGTTGTTTATTCAGCCTATCTTATCTAGATAAACCTGTGGAAATAACATGCACTAAAACAAGACAGAGTAAAACAAAGCAACAAAAGAAAACAAAACAACAACAACAATCAATGACTAAAAGAAAAGCCTGTAAATAATTCAAGAACGGCTTGAGAGCCTTTAGAAGTATTTTCCAGTCCAGTATGATGGGGTGCCACACCCTGGTCCCAAAGTCTATTTTTGGTACTTTCTCGGGACTTCCTTGCTCTGCTCCCCTTGCTGTTCTGGTGCACTTGTTTGGTGTTTTGCCTCGGTGTGGTTGGGTCTGATCAGGCGCACTTCCTGCCCTGTCTCCAGTGTTGCCCCTGTAGTACTTTGGGTCAATGAGGGATGTCATGTCTCATAGTGGGGCAGGCCATATGGTTTTCTCTGTACCAATTCCACATTTTCTGCTAACTATCTATAAGCCCTGATGTTATACTTATAAGCAATAGACTGATAAATGAAAGGTTAGTGGGTCAAACCAACTAACCACTCCATGAGAGAAAGATGAGGCTATCTGCCTCCATAAAGAATTATATTCTCAGACACCCCTCACAGGCTTACTATGAGTTGCTATCTATCAATGTAACAATCGATAAATTGTAGTTAATGTTATGAAGGAGTCCTAGTGGTGCAATGATTAAAGTGCTCAGATGTGTCAGTGAATTTCTATGAATCACAAAAGAGTGATGCCAAAACCTGTTTTCCTGAAGACTGAAAAGATTTGGAAGTGTGTAGAGCATTCTACTCTGTTCTATAGAATGAGTCATTATGAGTGACTCAAGGACAGTGAGTTTAGCTTGGGTTTATTGTTAAACAAGATTATGAGGAAGACCCTTTTCTTGAAAGTGTTGGAGCATCTCAATAACACTATTTTTATACCAAAGGAATATATCAATATTCCAAACAGTCATTGACTCTCCCTTAAAGCTGATAAGCTATGTGAATATTTAGTGAATTAATTTTTGTCAAACTGTACAGGCAGCAGACAGACAGACCTAGATTCAAATACCAATTCTATTTTATATTAATTACAAGCCTTGAGGAAGTTACTTAATTTTTCTAGACCTTATTTACTATTTAAAAAGTAGGGAAAGAAACACCTGTATTTTAGGGTTGTTATGAGAATTAAATGAGCCAATGCAGATGCCTACTATGTAATAGGTGTCTGGAGAAAAAAAATTAATTGACATCATAGCACCTTATAAAATAGTAAATAAAATAAAATAGTAATAAAATAGCCCTTCCTTTTCAATGTTCTCTAATTGTTTTCAGGAATTCAAAATCATCTTACTGCAAATTAGATTGACTTTATATATTGTCCATCATCTCACAGGGTTTTATTCCAGGTAAAGCTAGCTGACGAACACCATCTTAGGACGGCTTTGCATGAGGGAAGTACTTGAAAATAATATGTTTCCAGGGGGGAAATACCCTAAAACCTTATGCATAGGTTTAAAGATTTAGAAGAAAGGATTACATTGAACTCCACTAATGGCAAACAAGGAGGTGTTAGGTGGGGCCAATCATCAAAGCACTCAGCTCTGACTGAAAGAAGGGAAGTTCAAGTCCATCCCTTAGAGTAACCTCCCTAAAAGAACCTCGAAGAAAGTCCTAAAGATCAGTTTCTGGTCATCAACCACTGGAAATCCTGTGGAGCAGAGGTTTACTTTGACATACCATACCAGCTGGCTAGCTGGTTGAGTTTGGTTTTGCTTTAACTAAGGATAAGCAACAAGCCTGAACATCATTGAAATCAAGGAGGGAAAAGAAAAGGTCTCTAGAAAAGAGAGAATAACTACATCAAGTGTTTCCAAATGTTCAGCAGGAAAACTGGTACATTCAATAAATATCTCTCAGTTACTACACAAGCCAGGCTCAGTTACACTTCTTTCTTCCCTAAAGTGGTCATTTGGAGACAATCGTAATCCTGCCGCCCCCCCCCCCCCAGTAGCTCTAAAAGTAAAGATTTGAAATCCATAGAGACATTTCTATGGTCCGCCATACCTATTTCTGAAACACAGTGAATCTGATTCTGCCTTAGGCTAGGTTTGCTGGAAACAGACAGATATGAGACCCAAAATCCATGTGTATGTGGTATATTAAGAAAGTGCTGGGGGGGGGGGGACAGTAAAGACCAGGTGGAGCAGGGCCGGAGAGGATCAGAGGGCTGGTAAAGCTGTTCCCTGCAGGTGAGCCTCGGCCTTATTTTGCAAGTGAACTCTTCATTACACCTCAGAGAAGTCCCAGCTTGAAGTAAGTGTAAATAAGAGATATTGATATCTTGCTTTGACTTGGGATTTTTCTTAGTTCAAACCCAAATGATTACTTTAAAAAAAAAATCCCTGAGCAAAATTTAAAAAGCCCGCAGCTTTTCTTTCACCAGGAGTCACAACTCATTTCTTGCTTGCTGAGGCCCAATAAAGAAATACATAAATAGCATTGCCATTGAGTCGATGTCAATTCAGAGAGACCCTAAAAGACAGGGTAGAACTGCCCCCTGGGAGTCTCCGAGGTGGTAACTGCTTACAGCCACTTCTGAGGAGAAAGCCACACCTTTCCCCTGCAGCATGCCTGGTGCCTTTGCAGTGGAGACCTTGCAGATCACAGCCCGTCCACACCGAGCCAGCACGCCACTAGGGCTTCTTTGCTAGAGGCCAGATTTTTTAAAATTTGAATATTAATAGACTTGACTGAATAAGGATGATCTTGTAAACTAACATGCTATGATCTCAGCAAGGGAGGTGGAGGCAAGTTCAAATCAATCGTGTTAAAATTGGCCAAAGGCTGGCCCATACTTCTCCCTCTTCTTCCATAAAAGCCCTAGTGGTAAGAGGGGAAACCACTTCTAACCCACATGTGTTACACCGAGGGGTGTAGAGAAACAAACCAGCGACTGTTGCCTATGCATAAGAAAGAGTTTTATTTCAAGAAGTAATTATATATCAAGAAGGCATCCCAGTCCAGCTCAACTGGAATCCAAAAATCTGATGTTAGCGCATACACAAGTCCCTCTTCAGACACAGGGAGCTGAAGGCTAGTGGTGCAGAAAAGGAAAGCAAAACCAGTGGGGCAGAGCCACATGTTTCCAAGGTTGGTGGAAACATAGCTGGTTTTAACCGCTCTCAGGCTCATCAGCAGAATCGTAGCAAGCAGGAAGGAGATGTCACTGAGAGGTGGGGGGAGGAGGTTCCAAGTTCCCTCTAAGGAGGCATCATCAGACTGTGACTTGATTGTTCAGTTGGATTCTACCCCTGCTTGCTGAGCGTTCTCTTCCAAAAGAGTTGCAGGTGCAAAAAAAAGTACATGGAAACTGGGAGAAAGGCATAATGAAAGAAAAAAAGGATAACTCTCCATGGATCATGTGGCGAAGGAGAGGGGAAACATTAGAAACCAGACAGTGTTTCTCTTAATCATGCCAAAGTAATTTTTCTCCTTTCATTAATTATATCATGGTTTTCCTACTATGATATTATTAGCACAAAACATACGAACAGTTTAGATACAGGTATACAAAATCTCCTTTCAGTAGCATTATCATCAGCCCATCCTAGATTACAGAAAGTAACAAAGGCAATCTCATGCGTTCACATATTTTAAGGATTATAGTATATACACAGTGAAAGGGTTAATGTTGTTGCTTTGGGCTTCTTTAGGTTGGTAACTTCACTCGTGGTGTTCCCATGCCCCATTAGATTGCATGGTTATGATTCATAAGATTTTCATCGGTAGATGATCAGGCCTTTCTTCCTAGTCTGTCTTAGTCTGGAAGTTATGCTGACATCTGTTTTGCCATATCGCAACATAAAAGCCTCTAGTCACAGAGATTGACAATGGTGTCCTTGCCATTCAGTCTGTCTCCATATGGAAGATGAAAATTCTACCACTGTTCCCAAAGTGTGCATATAGATAGCTTAATATTAGACCTGCTATAATTTCATTGTGATTGTGAAGGAACAAAATTTTTACAAATGTAAATAGTGATTTTTTTTAATACAAATTGCTTATCCATACACTTTTTTTTCTGCTCCCCGCTCCTATCCATACACTTTTGATGAATATTAGGGGTGGTGGCGGTTAGGGAGTAAGTTTTTCCCCAATCACTTTTGATTATATAGAGCAAAATATAATTTGCTCAATTTGATTATATTGAGCAAAATACTAATATTGAATCTAAACATAGTAAGATAGAATGCCACATATACTCTCTTTCCTTTCGGTGTGGCTTTTAAATGCATTCTTACAGTCATTTTATTGTGTTTTGTTTTGTATTTTCCCAAGACTCTCTATCCACAACAGAATGGAAATGTTCATGAACCAACACCACAACTAGCTCAAGAAGCACTCCTCCATACAAGGCCTCTTAACTGTTGTATTAGGCTAGGTTGCCTAGGCAGTGGCTGGAAACTCCAACTCACGAGCCCCATGTAGCTCTTTCAGTATGCACGTGTGGCTCTGAAGTAAGACTGAAAAATCGTACAGAGTACTTTCCAGATAGTGGTGCTTTCATTTGTGTGTAAATATTTATTTATGGCCCTCAAATCATTTTTCAATGTCATGAGGGACAGGACTGGCTCTTCCATCTTGAAAGTTTGACAACAAAAGAGAAACAAAATCAGCAGCACTCGCGCATATATATAGGAAAGAACTTTCTATCAAGAAGTAACTTCGTATCCAGAAAGCACCCAGTCCAGTACAATGTAAGTCCATGGATGGCTGCTAGGCAGGGCCTTGTTTAGGCTCACGCAGCTGAAGGCCGATGACGCCAAAAGGAACAGCAGGACTTACGGGGAGGTCACAGCCTGAGGACTCAGAGTTGCAGGGAGCTAAGGTCACTGGAAACATGGCAGGGTGCCTACAGGTCCCAGACTGGCCCCAGGGGCATCTGCCTAAGGGACAACCCCTGAAAACAGACACAGAACCCCTGTAAGCAGGAAGTCCAATGGGGTAGAGGGAAGAGGGAAGGATCCCAGTATCTCTCTTATCAAAGGCCATACCTCCCCTATACCTCATCACGCTGTGGCCTGATGGACAGGTTGGACTCCACCCTTACACAAGAGCACGTTGACATCAACTCTAACTGCCACACCTGTTACTTGTGGGAGTGAGTTCAGCCTCAGGAGCAGAACTTGGTGTTGAAGGGAGTGGATGTGGCACGTTCACCTTCCTAACAATGACATCATAACGGCCACGGTCTTAAACAGGATGACTCGGAGGATCAAGACAGGAGAGGAAGTTGGCTCCACACAGGATGAATTCCGTTTCCCCTGGTCTGGCAACAATTTGAGCAACTCTATCCTCCAGAGGGATGGAGAAGCAAAGAAGAAAAGTTGGGGTGCCCTCTTGTGGAGACATCAACCAATACCAGACCCTGCTGAACCCAAATGCACACCGCCCCCCCCAGCCCCAGAAGGGAACCTTCTCCTCCTTGGGGCATCAGCATATTCTCAGAACTCCAACGTTCCTTCTTCGAAAGACAGCAGTCAGAATAAGAACAACAGTGTCTGCTGCCCATTTTCCTCCCCGACAGAGCTGCATGCGGTGTGATGGGCTGGAAGTCGGCCTCTTGAATCATGGGACATAAAGGTTCCACCTGTTGGTGGCCTGAGGGAGTCCTGTGTGCAGCCGAGCCCTTTTGTCCCTCAGCCCAACCAGCTGTTTCCTCCATCTTTCACCTGTCACCGAAAGCCGATAAAGCAGCAGGAGCCTAGGGGCCAGCCTAGCATTAGCTTCACCGGGTGCAACAAATAGACGGTGTGTGGGGAGGGCTGTTAAGTCAAGTGCTGCCACAAACAGTACTGTGGGGGGGGGGAAGTGATGGTTGTGAGGGATTGAGGCAGTCATCTGTCACTTTTTTCCCAACGTGGCACAATACAAAGTGGGCTCGACAGAAGAAAGGCGATTCCATTTTCAAGGCGTTTTTTTCCTTCCACTGTTCTGGAAACTTAATTCAATATGTAATAACCATCTATTCCCAGAAACATGAGCTTGCATTTAACATATGTCTCAACGTCTGCTTTCTGTCCTCAGTAAAGATGAAGGGGAAAATGTGTAAAGATAGACACAATCGCCTTTTCAAGTCTGGCTGATGAATTCATTTACTTTTTCCAGGATTTCTAGTTCTTCTGCCTTTTTCATCATAGCCTTTAAGATATTCCACAGAGCACCTTGAGTTGCCAAATGCAACACTACAAATTGAATCCCTGGGGCCGGACGTCATATCTTCACAGGTCCTTTTATTGTTGATATTTAGATAACCTCCTTTTGTTATTTAAAGTTTCCATTCTGCTGATTTTCTAACCTGTTAAAGAAAAGCAATCTTTTTGTCTTTGGACTTTCTCCCTGGTACGGTGAATAATGGATTCACTCACATGGTGTGAATTCCAGATGACATTAGGCACAGAAGTATCCCCTAGGCTTCAGCTTTATCACCTGGTGCCTGTCTCTGAGCTATAATGACTTTGTGTGCTTTATTCTGAAGAGAGGTTCTCCCCTATGACAGAGATAATGATCTTCAACAATCAGTAGCAAATTCATATCTCCATCTAGTACCCTTACATTGAAGATCATAAAGCAGATTTCTGTACTCACCCATGTAGCAAAGTTTCAGAAAAACTATTTTGATTAGCCTTACTGATACTTACATTGCATGTACATTTCCATGACATAGAACAGGACTGACATAAGGGCTAGAGAAGCATGGTAGAGATGAAGGTAGTGCCAGGAACCTTTTCTGTCCCAATTCTTAGAGCAGCAGAGTTAAACTGAGGCTCGGGTGCACAAGAAAGTCATGAATTTGCAGCTTGTGAGCCCAGTAAAGAGATTTCTGAAGCAGGTGTGAGGGTGGGTGGGTAGTTTGCCTTCTTCTTTTGCCAGTAGTACACTTCTTCAAGTACTGTTCCAGTATGGTATACTGGTCCTGGATCTACTCCTGTGCAGGAAGAGGCAGGTGGAAATACAATGAATCATAGCTGTGGTTTTCATTTTATATGATAGAGAACAAAGGAAAACTTCACAAGATCGTGATTGGTGTCAGGAGACTGCTTCACTGCACCACATGGGACTTGTATTAGAGTGTCTGATAGGTGTTACAATCATGAAGTTTGCAGGAGGATAGGATTAGAGAGGAAAGTCCCAAATCCATTCTGAGTCTCTACATGGTTTCAGGCACCATTGAAGTCTTTAGGATCATTGAATAAGTCATGTTACTACACCTTCCCTCAGGCAAAGGGCATTAGAAAGTAGATTGCTCCCACTTCCCTAGCCAGTCGAAGGAAGGGCAGTCATCTAGGCTTTGGGGACTTGTCTGGGTGTGCTTTTGATGGATTTTGATCTATGATAATTTCATGGTCATGAGTCATAACTTGATTGCCTCAAAGGACCCTGAACCAATCTTGTAAGCTTTTCTCTCTAGTAATAAGATGTATTTCCCAATGATGATCCCGTTTCCACTTTTAGGGTCTCACTTGCATCTGTGACCTATTGATCTGCTGTCAATCGTGCTTCAGTGACAGTTTCCCTTGGACTTTCATATCCTATTTAAGCAGGCCATTTTCAATCAACCCTTGAATGCCACTATGGCCTCAAGCCAATGATCTCTCTCATCCAGATGAATTGTCTTTGTCCTATTTGACACTTAAAAATGTGTCTCTATAAATTTTATTTGAGATTTGGGATTCCTTCTTTTCCCTTCAACAGACAGAAGGAGCAAGGGAAGAACCGTGATTGAAATACTTACATAATTTTGAGATAGAAAAGGTTCTGGGATTGGTTCTGGGGCTTTGATTACCATGCTATGTAGTCATTAGTGTATGACTCAAGATCATAGTGCACTGAGTCATAATCTCTAGGACCCCAAACTTGAACTTAGATAACATACATTGGATTGGAAATGACTCGAGCAAGTTTCCTAGTTCTTTGTGTGAACACTTTCTGGATTCTAGTTCTCCTTTCAATCACACTCTCCAGAGAGCAAGCTGCCTCTGCTTGGATTTGCCCAGCCTTGTATTAGCAGAGTCATATTGGTGAACCCAAATGATCAGCAAGCACTGAGGAAGTGGGCAAGAACTCCAATGGGCATCTGAATGTATGTCGTGAGGACTCCCACCGTAGGCAGCTGTTGTAAGTGCCACTGAGCTTCTGTCCCAGAGAGATCCTATGTACAGCAGACAAAACACTGCCCAGTCCTGCACCACCTTCACAATGGTTCCCATGCTTGAGCCATTGTTGCAGCCACGGTGTCAATCCATCACGAGAGCCTTCCTCTTTTGGGCTCTTCTTCACTTTACCAAGCATGATGTCCTTCTCCAAGCACTGGTCTCTCTTGATCCCAAGTCCAAAATACTTGAGACAATGTCTCACCATCCTGACCTCTAAGGAGTACGCTGACCATACTTCTTCCAAGACAGACTTGTTGATTATTTCCGTAGTCCATGGGACTTTCAACAGTCTTCCCCAGCAGCACAATGCAAATGCATCCATTCTTTTTCAGTCTTCCTTATTCAACATCCAACTTTCATATGCTTGTGACACGGTTGAAAATGCCACAGCCTGGGTCAGGAGTACCTGAGTTCTCAAAGTAACATCCTTGCTAGTCAATGCTCTAAAGAGGTTTCATGCAACAGATTTACCACATACAATGTGCTTTTTGACCTCTTAACTGTTGCTTCCATGAGCATTGGTTATGGATTCAAGCAAGATAAAATCCATGACAACTTCAATCTATTCTTCATTTCGCATTTGCTAAATTGGTCTAGACGTGAGGATTTGGGTCTTCTGCTTTACATTGAGTTGTAATCCACACTAAAGGCAGTGAGCCTTGATCTTTATCAGCAAGTGCTTCAAGTCCTCTTTACATTCAGCAAGCAAAGTAGTATATTGTCTACCTATCACCAGTCTTTACTGGTGTGTTTATGTGTGTGAGTGTATGTGTGTGAGTGTGTGCAAGAGAGATCTTCAAAGACCTCTAAATCAGCCTCCATATTTTCCTAGCACCTTTTTGTTATTTACATAACCTAATTTTGTTATTAAGAATTTCAGTTCTGCTCATGTTTCAAAACAATATAGATACTATATTGTTTTCTATCTTAAATAGTCTTCAGTTACTTGGAAAAAAAATTAATTTGAACCAAAGTTTTACTAATTTAACTGTAAATGTGCTAGACCAAATTATGCGGATATCAAGGGTTCAAGTGGAAAAGCGGATATTTGGAGAATGATAAGAGCAGCAGGCATGTGAAGGTGCTTGGCACAGTTTATGTATTTATATATTATGAAAAGCAATGCACGAGCCCCCAATAAAATGAATTAAAAAATAAAATAATGATTCTCTTCTTTAGTGATTTGAGTTTCTTTGATTCTAGAGAGTGTATTGTTGTCTACTTAGCTAAGAAGTATACTATCATTATCTAACTCTATTCCAGAGACCATCTGCTTATACTTATGAGGGTAGGCATTCTAGGTCTGTGTTCTCAGAGGGAAAAAAGACTCCCAATTCTAATATATTTCATAGACAGTTTTTTATTGTCCTAAACAGGCAAATATGAGATAAAGGCAAATAATACAGATGGACATCATAAAGGTGTCCAAAGGATTCACAGCTCGACACCCTCCTTCAAAAACCTAGCAACTCCTCCCAGCTCTGCTCACTGGATTGTGGTCTTTTTTTGTTTTGTTTTGTTTTGTTTTGGGGGGGGGGGGGCATCACTGCCCTCAGGTGGTGGGAGTAGGAGGCCCAGCCTTTGCTGCGTGGAGCTGGAATCGAACCTCCCTCCCAGTGGGCCGCAGTCCCGTGCACAACCACTACGCCACTGGGGCTCAGCCCTGGCTTGTGGTCTTTTTGGTTTTACAGAAAAACTAACCCTGTAGAACATTTGAAGGTAAATGAAAAGAAGAAAGAAAAATGGTTGCAGTTAGTGCTGAAGTCTAAGGAACTCCTACCAGAGAGTATTTGACATAGCCCGGGGACTTCTGAGATGGAGGAGACAGCTCAGAAAACTGTCACTAGCTTCCTGATGAGAGAGTCGGCAGTGACTAAGAACTCAGGACTGTCCTTGAGCCCTGCCTCCTGCACAGTATATCCCAAACACATTTCTACAGTCACACTCTACACACATCTTCCTAGTTTTTAGACCAATAATAAAACCCCTTGTCACCAATTTGTCTCTAATGGTTAGCAACCTTGTGTGTGCCAGATGAGAAGTATATATTATAGTTTTCAATGACTGATATTTCAGAATCAAAACTCTAGTCTTTCCTTCCAGGGCATTGTTGGGTGGACTCTAATCTTCAATATCTGACTTAAGAGTTGAGTTAATTAGCTGTTTGTACCACCCTGGGATAATAACATTAATTGCCTTTCCTTATCATCTACCATGCTCTTTGAGCACATTATGGTGGTATAATGAGTTACCTAGCTTGCTGTGTGTTATGTTCTATGTGCTACAACAAGGTTAACCATTCAAAACTACCAGCTGCTCTGTGAGAGCATGATAAGGCTTTCCATTCCTGGAAAGAGTTACAATCTCAGAAACTCACAGGGCCAATTCTACCCAGTCCTATAGGATCCCTATGCATCTGAAATAACTCGATGGCAGTGAATTTATTTCACCCTTCAAACCAAACCATGAGTAGTATTGGCACTCTCCCTATTACAGATGAAGATCTTTTTATGTGTTTACCTCTTGTATTTATTTTACTAATTTAATCACTATAAAGTAGCTGCATTTTTTAGATCAAGGAAACTGAGGCAGGAAATGAAATAACTCGACTAATAAAACTCCACTCCTCTCTTCAAGGCTACAGGCAAGATACAAATCTGGAGTCTAATACTATAACCCATATGTTCTAGAGTTTTACAAGGTGTTTCCTTACAAGGAAAGTTTATGTTCTAGAGTTTTATAAGGTATTTCCTAAAAGTTGACAGTCATATAAAACACAAAACCACATAACTTAATGAGCCCAGAGTCAATTTAAAGACAAATAAGTGTGCAGGCAGCCAGGATGAGGCAGTTGCTACAAATGGGTATTAATTTAACTGTGAGTTTCTACAAGAGTAAAACTTAGTACCCCATCTGTTCCTGAAGTGAGTCAACCTGCAACCGCATTGGAGGTCTAACTTTACATCTGGCAGATTTAGTTTTCAAGTCTGTAAAATAAATGCATAATGCCATAGCTTGATATATTTTAAAGAACAAATGTAGTTGGTTGTTGCTGTGTGCCATTGAATTCATTTGAACTCATAGCAATCCTATGAGTAGATTGTATAAAACTGCCTCATCGGGTTTCCTAAGCTACAGAAGCAAATCACTAGGTCTTTTCTCACACAAAGCCAACCCACCATCCACCTTTCTATTGTCAGTCAAACATTGAATCATCATACCACCAGGACTTCTTATACAAAGAGCTTCATACATTTAGGGGGAAATTCCATTATCTTTTATTTCAACTGTTATACAAACTTTTTTAAGCACTACCAGACTTAGAACACCTACATCTCTGTCAAACTGCCCCACCCCCACCCCCACTCCCAACATAGAACAAAAAGGAGATTGACAGGTGATTCACCCTTATCACAAGTCCTGGATGCATCAACTAGACAACTCAAGGAAGGGGTGACATGGTGGTTCAAGAAGTCACAAAGGAAGAAAACTGAGGGAAGAGAATGACTATTTGAGAAAGTGATTTTCCATCTTATTTCATCTGAAACTAGTCTGAAAAATCACCATTTTACAGTTGAGGATGCAGGGGGCCAGAAAGGTATGTTAATGATGAATAGAGGAATATGATCTAAGTCTAGATTTATCACCAACATTTCTTAAATGTCAAATGAATGGTGTCTCCTCTGCAGGTACTTCTTGCTAGTTGTGTAGAAAAAGTCACAAAAAACCTGAATTACTATCTGTTAAAGCAACTCATTGGCTTGGTACCCACATCTTTCAAATGTAATCTGACTCATATTGACCCAATCCACAGTTTCTGAGACTGGATCACTTTACAGGAACAGACCATCTCATCCTGCTGCAGAGTGACTGATGGATTTCAACTGCCAATCTCATGGTTGGCAGTCCTATGTCTATCCCCCATTAAGAATACAAGTGAAATAACATATATAAAATTTCTTTCAAAAAGGATAGAGCTTCCAACCCATCCTCCCACCCAAGAAAAAGGATAGTGTCTGTGGCAGTTACATTATCTCCTGTCAACTTGCAAAGGGGTGAGTCTAGCCTGTCAGTCATAGCCAATGAGGCCTCTTGGTGGGCATGGCCTTCTCCTAAGGATTCTGGGAACTCCTGTCTTCCTTCCTGAAGGCAGACAACTCTCTCTGCTTCGTCTTCCTACTGATAAGCCACATGGAGCTACACTGAAGCGGCCAGAACCCTGGAACTGGAGGTGCCACATGGAAACCCATGCCAGTGCTGAGATACTTCCACTACCACTGGCTCCACAAGACTTTCCAGCCAGTGATCTGTGATCTTCTTGTACTTGGCATCATTAAACTCATGGACTTGGTCTGGACTGGGTTGGAAAGTTTCCTTAATGTACAGTTGCTCGTTAATATAAAGTTCTCCCTGACACACAGAGGAGCATCTATGAATTTTGTTTCTCTGGTCCCCCCGGACTAACACAGAGCCCTTCATACCTTTTTGCCTAGTTGGTTCCTCTTAATCTTTCACAGTTCAGCTCACTACATTCCACAGGGAGGTCTTCCCTAACCTTCAAGGTAAGATTTTCTCCCCATAGTACACCTTCTCCTTTGTAAGTCTTACTACTTGCAGTGAAGTGAAAGTATTTGCCATGGCTCTTCTGCCCAGTGTCTTTGTAACACCTGCCAAATGATTAGGTGGCACTGTACAGCAAGGGGATTGGGAAGTCTAGGAGAGGAGATGGGTCCTTTTGTTCCTTCCATTGGGTATAAAAGTGAGCCATCTCAGAAACAGGAACAGAAAGCCCCATGGGCCTTGAGAAAGAAGAGCCAGCAGTGGAGGGCAGGCCTACTCTTCCTAAGCATCATGATCATTCTAGGGCTTAATAACCACGCAGGTCTTTAGTGGGCCGAGAGTAAATATTTGTGGATTAAACTATGACTCTTTATATAAAATTATACATTTTAATAGCTATTGTTGTTGCTGCCAATTCTGACTCATGGCTGCCAAGGCGCACTGCCCAGGTGGACTGCAGCAGATGGCCGCCTCTGCCTTTTGAGGAGCCTCTGAATGGTTGGGACAACCCATTATGGGACAACCCATAATGAACAGTTAAAAGCACTTCACCCTTTGAGCCACCCAGAGACATACATTCTAATTGATGGCATTGCAAGTATAAGAAGAAACTTCGGGCTGAGCCCCAGTGGCGTAGTAGTTGTGCGTGGGACTGCAGCCCACTGGGACGGAGGTTCAATTCCAGCAGTGGGGCTGGGCCTCCTACTCCCACCGCTGGAGAGCAGTGATGCCCAAAAAAAAAAAAAAAACAAGAAGAAACTTCAGCATCTTAGTTACTTGCCCATCCACTGCCCTTGAGTCCATTCTAACTCATCATGACACCATAAAGGGTTTCCAAGGTCAAAGGTCTTTACAGGAGCAAACAGCCTCATCTTTCTCCCAAGAAGTCACTAGTGGGTTTGAACTGCCCACTTTTGAGGTTAGTCTAGCCTAGCCCACAGCACCACCAGGGTTTTTTTTTTTTAATTTATTGCCAAGAAGCCACATACCTAGTCATTGTAAGCATCAGAAACTCTAAGGTAAAAAGAACCAGTCTTTTCTCTGTGTAAAATGACTGTCATAAAGTCCACACGCTTGACTCGAGGAGAGTTGGATCCACCCTGGAGCCATCATTCTGACAACCAGGTGTAAAATCAGGCAGGAGATGACAGCGGCAGGGGCAGCTGGCAGCTGGCAAGGGACAACTGACAGCAGCAGGAGAAGGCAAGTGTAAACGTGAAAGCTGGCTCCCTACACAGCAGTCCAGAGGCATTTAATGTGGGGGCTGGGGGTCACTGCAACTTCAGAGTTCCCTGGAGACACCCGATCACCACCTATTTCAGTGACGTGTTCAAGGAAGGGCCCTGAGCCTTCAATAAAAGTAAAATAATATCTGAGACAGTACAAAAGCCAAGGGACATGGATCCCCGTGATGCCGACAGCTGCTAGAGTGAAAATAAAAACCGTCCTAACAGTAGATAAATACCCTTTCTCTGAAATCTAGGCATTTCATCCCATGGCTACACTGCAGAACTGAGGTGTAAGTGAATACACACTACCTTCAGCTATAGATTAGGGCCAAGTACACGTGCTGCCATCTTTTCACTGCGACATCTTCACCCAGCCTACCGAGGTGGTGTGGGTGTGTCTCCAAATGAAACTTCAGAGCACTGCATTTTTGTCTTGTACACGTGACCTAAAACTAGTTGCTTTGGAGTAGATTCTGACTCATGACAATCCTATATGCATCAGATAGCGCAACTGTGCTCCATGGAGTTTTCAAAAATAGAGAGCTAGGTCTTTCTTCCAAGGTGCCTGGGGATAGACTAGAACTTCCACCCTTTTGATTAGAAGTCACATGTTGTACTACCCAAGGACTCCTAACTCATGGCCATCAAGTCAGTGCTGACTCACTGGGACCCTGCAGGCAGAGGAGAACTGCTCCTGGGGGGTTTCTGAAACTCTCAGTCTTCATGGGAGCGAATCACTTCATCTTCCTCCTGAGAAGTAGCTGGTGGTTTCAAACTGCTGACTTTCTGGTTAGCCGCCCAACTCATAATCGATTAACCCCCAGGGCTCCCAAGAACTCTGAAATAATATGCAATTCAATCTCCATCTCTGGGGATCTACTGGAGTAACTTTAAAACTTATGACAAGTTACAAGCAGCCAGCTGGTGGGGTTAGCGAGGAGATAGAGAAAGACTGTTCTTTGGACCAATCACCAAGGTAATGGGCAAGGTGATCAAGATGAAACCACGATCATTCACAAACTCAAATAAAGAAAACTTCCTAATTGGAACTAGTGAGGGACTAAGGCAGAGGAGGTACACATTTGTCCGTATATTCAGATTGCTAGTTGTCTAACTTTAGACAATTTGCTTACCTGCCCTCTGTCTGAATGTCCAGAGCTGTAATATGAGAAATTGGCAATATCCACCTCATAAGGCACTAAGGAGGGTCAAACAAGAATAGCCCGTGGCTATTGGGTCAGTTTTGAGGCTCCGTATGTTACAGAGTAGAGTTTCTGTAGTTTTTTTGCTGTAATCTTTATGCAAGCAGAACGCCAGGTTTTTCCTCCATAGCCTCATTATTGGGTTCGAACTAACTGTTAGCCATTAGGTTTGTAAACAAGCACAAACTGTGTTATGTAGAGACCTTGAAACAGTAGGTAGGTTGATACATGTATTTCCCATATACATATGCTCTATTTTGTCCTCTAGGGTAGTTGAGGCAGGGTAGGTGATTTATCACCAATATGATTATTGTTCAGTACTTACTCTACTGTATACGAAGCTAGTATTGTAACTATAACAATAAAAATAGACATACTTGAAAAGACAGGTGGTAGACACACCCAATAATTATGACTTTAGATAAGAGAAAAAAATAAAGAGGTTTCAGTAGACTAGAAAATGATGATGTATTTGTCCAGGTAGACTAGAGAAATTCATGGAGACATTCATGTGAATATAAGGGAGAGGTTTATATACAAGAACAATTGAACATTAAGAAGGCATCCCCGTGCGAGAAAAGAGAGCTATAGAGCCGGACGCAACCTGAGTCAGATGGACTCCATCTCTAGTAGTGGGTATGGCAGAGAATAGGGTGGGGGAGGGACAAGCATCCCACACCCACAGGGACAAAGAAAAGAAGGGAGGAAGAAGAAGAGAGCTGATCCAAGCTCCACACCGACACATGATGCTCAGAGGAATACATCCCTCTGGAGACCCATTGCGCCACAGAAAGGACTGGGCAAATGATTCCTGGGGGCACGAGAGAGGAGAGGAGAAGGGGGGGAGGACAAACACATGGATGGGTTGGGCGAGCAATAAGTGGTTAGGAATCGATGGAAAGGAGGGCATGGGAGGTCTGGTCGGGATTAAGCAAGGACAATGAATATGAGAAAACAATGAAATGCCAATGAAGGTGGAACATGATGGTGGGACAGGAGGGAAGGAAATAGAGGAAAGAGCTAGAAGACAAAGGCCACTTACAGAGGTCTAAATATAGGTATGTCCGTACATAGATACAACTATCTATTATAAGTTGGGAATAAAATTAAGAACATATCTATAGGCCAA